>VDFB02321794.1:0-65891 GCA_007258455.2 Sequoia sempervirens
ACCCCACTAGGGGCATTGCCCCCAAACCCCCACGAGGGGCACTTCCCCCAGACCCCCGCGAGGGGCACTACCCCTCGATCCTGTTGGGATGTTTCCCCCAAACTCTCATCAAACTATAGGTCTAAGCATGTTATAGGCCAATGATGAATCATGATCATTAAAGCTACAAAATACATATCCCCTGTTGCAAATCTTTGCATCTTTTGCAGTCAAAGCCATAATCAAGGATTATCTTGTTCCATACATTAGACAACAAAGCATGCAATCTTGAAGGCTACAATAAAATTTTAATAATAAATTCCTCACTTGAATATACACACCAATCATTGAGATGCAAGCAAATATCATGGCTACATCATCATCTATGACCTATCTTAGACACTAGCGCATGACTTGTTGTGATGTTGGGATGAGTAATGCAAGCTCTTTTGAGCCATAGACTTATATTTTTAGTTTTGATATTTGTTTTGATGCCATAGATTTCATATTCCATGAGTTTTGTATACATTTGACAATATTTATATATTTGAATGTGTTATTTCCTTCAGCTAAAATTTACGTTTATACTTATGTGATCGACGTATGTTTGTGTATGAGATCATAGTAATTTCTATTTGATGATGTTATTGTGTCTTTCAAGTTTATTTATTAAAGGGTGCGTGAAACAAGTGTTAAATCCTTAAAAATCTTTGAATTTCTTGGGTTTTTCTATTTGCCGAGTCTGGGCTCCGAGTCCGAGTAAAAAATTGGCTTGTCGAGTCTGAGGCGAGTCCGAGTCTTGTAACTATGGTTTAAATAGATAAGACATTAATTATATATGTTTGATCATATGAATTATATTTCAATATTATCTAACATGATTGTAGGACCTAAACCAAGATTTATCCAGCTTAAAGCATTTAATTGTTAAGTTATAACCCTGACTGCATTAAATTTGTGATTCTAGGGCAAGAATTAGGGTTATCCCAAAAGGGGACGTTACACCAATCTTCAAAGCGTCCAAGAGGAGGAGAGATATTTCAACATCTTTATAAATGTCAACAATTGAATTTATGAACTGATAATGCAAGGATGTCTTTGTTTTACCATGTTAAGTTATTTGCTCCTTTTGCAAGCTAATTTGTCAAAAATATTGGAAACTATAGTGGACAAACTTAGAAGTGAGCCCGCTATGTCATTTTTGTTTCTAAAACTTGTATCCAAGAAGGAGGCTCCAGACTATTCTAATTATGTGGATCATCCAATGGATCTTACTACAATTAAGCGGAAAGTTAAAAGGCTTGATTACAAAAGTCGAGATGAATTTCAACAAGATGTTGCTCTAATCGTGGATAATGCACACATAATGATGTTAGAAATCCCGACATTCCTCCACTTGCAAATCAACTTCTTGCAATTTGTGATGATCTCTTAGAGACATATGACAAAGATTTGAAAGATACAGAATTTGTTGTGGAGAAAAATTAAATGGCATGATGTATAAATGGTGTACAACTTCCTAAGTCCTGACTATTTAGTGTTAAGGCTATAATTGCACATACAATGAGATGTTGGAGTTGATTTGAGCTACACTACAAGATCCACGTAAGATGTACAGTAGTCAGTTGCTTTCCAACAATCAATAGGTCTTTGTTTAAAAAGAAAATTCAGCTTGAAATTATTTTCTAAATGATACGACTAGCATGTGCCATTGAGTCTCTTTTTCGCTTTTTTTCCTTTGATTTCAATTTGAGCTCAAGAGATCTACTTTTCTTCGAAGGAAGGGAAAAAGTGAAGACATGTAAATCTTACTTTCCACGATCTATATTTTTAACTTGGTTGAACATTTTTGTAAATGCTTACATTCATATATTTTGCTCACATTGACCATGGCTTAACTATATTTGGACTCATATATCCTCAATATTTTTAAGAAAACTATTTAATTTATTTTTTGTATAAATTCTAAAATTTGCAATTTTACAAAGGAACATATTCACATGTGTAGGGCTAAGTCGACGGTGGCCACAAATAACTTGAGCGTGTCCTAGGTCAGATCTTCACGAATCGCAGCATGTTCCAATCCAAATCAGCTTCCAATAGTATCCTTAACTTATCGTGACCCTTATTAATAGCAAAAACACACGAAAATTAGAGTTTTACACGAGTTGCTATTGTGATTTTATGGCGATTTTAACACAAACAAATAAAACACAATTTTCAACAATTTTTTCCCAATCAATGGTCTGCAAAAAAATTGGGGTAAAATCGCGGCGCCTACAATTTTTTACCGATTTCTGCTTCTTTGGAACTATCCACAAAATTTGTGTACTAAACATGCAAAAATACGACTGTGCTTGGGTGCTTATGTCTAACTTTGGCTGGTTAGCTTCAACACATGAAATCTTCCCATCGCTACAGTTTCAATGCATTGGCAGTCAATTGTCATAAGTGAAAAATCCCTAGCCTCTTGTCACAATAAGTCCTCACAACAAACCAAAATAAAAACAATGCCAAATGTGCGGGATTGCATGAGTCTATCGCATATAAACCCTACTGACAAAAGCAGGCAGATAAAACTAGTGTTAAAGTTCATCAAACCCATGTATTATGCTGTGATTTAATCTAGAGACAATGAAGATATGCTCATTGATTGCACAAGTTATTTGCAAGCTTAGGTGTAGCAACATATTTTCTATGTTTTTGTCATTTTGTAGTTGGAACTTGCAGCCTTTGGGCATTTTGTTGTAAATGTTATGTATTAAGGATTAATAATGTATATGATGAATGCCTTATCAATGTTATCATATGAATATTTGAAATCCCTTTTTTTTAACAGTTGTGCCCTACCACCCCCCTAAAATGGCCTCTAAAAAATCCATCTCCAAAATGTGTCCCCCCATTCCTGTCCCAAAAACTTGTTGGAACATAGTACATATACAATTGGATGTAATGAATGCTTGACATGCAAATAACTGTCAAATTTATGCTATAGGTTTTTTGTTACCCACTCACTTCATTACAGCCCCCTTGCTGCCATTATAGTTACACCTATTGGAATACAAATATTTGATACTTGTTAGGATACGTGTTTCCCAAATCGTGATCTTAGGAATATTCATTGAATTCTATTGTAACGCTATATTACACAATAGAACAAGTCTATTTCTAATCATACCACTCTGAATATCCCGTACTTATATATATAATTGAGGATACGGACTATGTTACTGATTAAATAGGGTGCAACCATCACCATTCCAAATTATTTTGAGATATTAAATGAATGACATAACTCAGAACCCGATCGACTGGTAAATAGGGTCCCGGCAGTTTAAATACAGTTGTGTAAGCCAAAACAAACCCAATATTTACCACTAACGACTCTAAATAGCATAACTGAAATAAAATTAGACCATGTTGAATTAATAACCGAGAGTTGGGTCATATGGAAAGCATGTGGTTGATTAACTTAGAGTAAATGTGATGGAATCTAAATTACTTACTAGTTGATATGTGGGTTCAAAATTGTGTGTGTAGAGTTATAGTTTATTGAATCGTTGTTCAGATGAGTTAATAGTTACATTTCATTTAATCATTGTGCATAATTTGTTACTTAATTGGGTATACTTACAATGTTTTATCATACAACAAAACAAGACTTATGATGGTAATTGTTAAGTCAGATTCACATATGTGATTGCTTTATATGATCTTATAGCAATTTATAATCATTACACTTAAACATGACCTAATGCTTAGTAGACCTTGGGGGTACCTTCACACTTCCCTTAGTATAGAATATGAATCTGAAGCAAGAAGTGTATGATTGTATTATCCTTAAGAGTTCAAGCAAGAAGTGTACGATTGTATTATCTAACTGTAGATTAAAAAAAAATTGAGGCTCTTCAACGGGCAAACTTAGATGCATAAGAGCTGGTTTGCAAGTCTCCAAACAGAGCATTATGGTCCTAATAGTTAGTGTGGAGCTAATAGCCAAATGCAATTGTCAATAGCTTAAGTACACCAAAGTCTTAGGATTGCATGATAAGACATGTTTGCATATGAATGCATGTGATTACAATATAAAATTTACAGTTATGTCATGGAATGACACTTGTTAAGCTACTACTTTTCATCACACCTGCATCAAAATATGTTTACGAGATTTTATTATGATGCTCTTATCTTGCATGCAGTCATGCTCCTTAAATAAAGTTGGATGAATAAATTGATTGTAATAATACGGCCTTCTTGATGTGATGCAAATCCTTCTGCTATGTAACGTATGGTTTGATACTTATATGCACTTAAGTTATACATTTTCACTCTAATTTTATTTCTTTTTATATCTGACATGTATTTTATGTTAATTATAGAAGCCACTTTAATGGACAGTAAAATACAGAGGACCCCATGCTTCAAACTCTTCTTCAACCACACCCACGCCACCTCACTCTTCGAACACTAGAAGCGTGTCTTCCACTCCTCACCAACCCTGTGATACTGTTGTTTCATGACTCTCAAGGATCCATATACGTCTTCGTTCCAAAATGTCCCGTCCACGGAAACCCCAGTATTTTGAGCTTAAAACTCAATTTCATTATATATCTCGAATGGTTGGGCACTTTTGAAAGCCTTACAGCTTTAATTGATGGAATCATGAAGGAATGGATCCCACCCTACCATCTTAAAGTAAACCCTCCCATTCCATACAGCAGCAGTAAACAAAACGAGCTCTGACAATATTACTTTTGATGAACTGCAAATTAAATAATGTTTGTTTTAAATGAAGTGGCAAATTGTGGAATCACCACAATAAATCTGGCAAATAACTTGGAAGTAACATGACAATAATATAATAGGATGAGAATCAACTGATCAAGTCCCACTTATTTAGTTCTAACCCAACAACTTTTAATTAACCTAGATATTATAAGAAATATCCTATATTTTATCTAATAACAATTAGACCACTGCAATACCAAACAAGATTTCAGTAAGAAGAATTAAAAAGCATCTAAATCTAATTGCCAGAGAAACCCGTGAGATAGAGGGAACAAATGGTATTCTTTATAATAGCATGAATAAACTTATTTGTCTTAAATTCTAATAATCCCAAATGAATTGTTCAGTGCTGATCTTCTATTTTTCTGTCAATTAAGGAAAAGAAAACTTTTGAAATTGAGGAGTTGGTAAATGCTACATAGGACAGGTTTCCCACCTTGGTTTATGTATAAATAAAAAAATTAGAATACATTAAATACCAGCTTAAACATAAGCATAAAGTTGTCTCTTTACAAGAAAACTATCTTGAAAGTGCTGTCAATGGATCATATAAAGTTCGCAAAACACGACAATCTAAATCTACATTCTGTTGCTCCACAAAAGTGGATGCATCCATTATGTTCACTAAAAACATAGGTGGAGAACTGACTTCAAATGCCCAATGCAACATAGCATCAATGGTCAGCCACACTATATACTTCAAGATATGTCAACGAACAAACATGAAAATCCTCCATCTCAAGGTATAGTTCCTAATTAGAATGTTTTAGAGAGAGGACAAAGAAAATAAGAAAGGTAAAATGTTTCAGAATGGCTCGTGTTCCTCGAAACACTTATCGAGTTCGCCAGGCTGAAATGCACTCGGGCACACTCAAAGCACCAGCCATGTTAATATAACCAAACCATGTTCCAGCTTACCCTCATAGACTGATATATGATGCTCAGTTTGCACAGTTGGGAACTTCAACAAGGATATCATTTAATTAGTCTTTAATATTTACAAGCAAGTGTTTACTCTTAAACTTTCTAGTTGTAGTGGTGCATTTATCTAAATAGGTATAGGACTATTTTTCATTGCCTTAAAACTAGACACTATATCAACCAGCTCAAAACAAAATTCCAATAAATATTCTCTTACAGGAATAAGAAGCCCTGACCCCAAACAGAACAAGGTTGAGGCCAGAATAATGATGATGTATAACAAGGCAATAATATCTTCATCCAGAATCATATTAGCATGGAAATTGACAGGAAGCACCCTCACACAGTCCTCAAATGTTCACAAACGTTCCTCTCAAAATTCCATTGTCAACCAACCAAAATACAGAATAACAGCAGATAGAGTTTTGGCTATAATTTGATAATAAGATGTCAATTTGTGCTGAAATGCAACACTAGCTTCTAAACACTCTTGAACAGAATCCCACCAACTTTCAGATCAAAATTCATCCATTTGATCCCTCAAACGTGTAGATTGAGATACTATGACTACATTGCCTTAGACAATATACAATTTACTAAGTTGTTGGTCCTGGTATGGCTATGGGTTTCAGGTACAGCAGTACGGCAAAAAATAAATCCTTGGGTTCAGGTACAATATAAATACATATACATTTGTGTGTGTGTGTGTGTATTTATATATATAATTTATGTTAAGTTTTATGATCAGATTAATGCACAGAAAATTAATTCAAATCAGACAAGATAACACAGCAGATACCCTGGGAAAACCCTCCACTTGAGGGAGAAAAACCCAGCAACAATATATCACTTATATATTGAATCTTAATCAAGAATGTCTCCTTTTACAATAGGCCAAAATGTAGGCTAGATATGAGCATCAACAGATGATCTAAGCACAAATTTTATCTCCTGTGATCTGCTAACACAAAACTGTCTTCTTTAATAATATCACTTTTCTTATACAAAGAACTCGCATTGCTCCAAGATGAATTCGCACTTGAGAGAATAACTGAATCGAACTTGACTTATTACTTGATGACCTATAATATTCACCAAGGTATGATGCAACACATAATTATAAGGAGACAAATCACTGATGAGCTCTCAGCCTTCAACAGCCTTCAACAATGCCGAACTGATCTTGCATATTACTCGATCTGTCTTGCACTTAATCACAATTTGCTTCTGAGACAAACTCGCACAGCTCTTGATAAGAATTGAAGATGAATGAGAGAAGGAATACGAAAATGAACTGAAAATTGATCATCAACAAACGAAACTCTACAAGTATATATATACATGTATGAAGAAGAGACGTGTCTCCTCCAGTAGCAAGTCGGCCTTCAAAAAATATTATCACAAATTATTGTTAGGGAGTCGGCCACAAAATAATTCCTTTCATAAATAATTCCGCCTAAGAGAATTGAGGTCAGCCTCATTCAATTTGAATCTCTCTATAAAATCATGCCTTTAGGAGTTTATAAATTAAATAGCCTCATGTGCTATTATTTAATTTATCAAGCAAAGGATAGATACGCTGGAAGAGACAACCGAAGCTGCAATAATCATCAACAATTTATACTCATAATTGCCAATAAAATTATTACAACTGATCTCCGAGTGAATGGTTCTTTGCATCTGTATTACAATTAAATTACAAATGCGAGAGAGTGTCATAGGTATAATATTCCAATTGATCTCCCTTGAAGCTTGATGGTTTTGAGGCCATAAAGTATTTTGGTTGTCTTTCAAATGCATAAGAACTATTTTCCAGTGATTTATCATTTATGAAAAAAAAGAAAGTGTGGCATTATCTTTGGATCTTCATGGTTTTGGCACCCAACATTATTTTGGTTCCATCTTTTGTCTTTTGAACCTTTTTGTTATACCTTGTTCTGAACCTCTTTTTCTTTGCCTAATAAAGACAAGTGTCTCAGAATCCTGTGTGGCAGCTACTGTTTCACATCCTGTGGTGCGAACAAACCTTTTACTTCCAACTCGCAGCTATTCTAACGATGTAGAAATTGGATTTAATTCTAGCAGAAAGGCCTGCATTTGACTAACATCAATGTCTTCTTGGCGGTTCTTTCTCTACATGCATACTAACCTACGTGCACTCTCATTTATCCCTTTTGGGAAAAAAAGAATTTGTTTAAAAATATGTTAAAAAAAAGTGCTTTTTAATAATTTCTGCACCCTGGATGAACCCTGGGGAGAACCGGTCCAGGACCAGGACCTGGACCTGGACCCATACTGAACCCATCTGGTATTGGGGAGATTCCTAAGGGACCCAGTAACATAGACAATTTGTCTTGCTAGGTAAGCTGCTTTTGGAACTTAAGTCCACAACATACATAAGCTATATGAATCCCAAGTATAACAAACTGCAATCTAGATTTGAACCTGGGTAAGACAGAACCTCTTCCTCGACTAAAGAAAGAAATAAAATTAACATGAGAGCACTTGATCGATGTCAAGTGGTCAACATGGAGGAGGGTTGAAGCAACTTGACCTTTAGGTTGAGAAGGTTTAGCCTTACCAGAAGAGGTGTGGGATTAACCCATCCAAACTGCTAATATTCCATGTGGATGAATTATTTTTGTGGTGATACATGGGTGACGGATAGAAATAATCACAGCCAAGTGCAAACCTGGTAATTTTCCCTCTGTCCTTGGCAGCAAATGCCAAAGGAAGTTCCAAGCTCAGCTGGCACTAGGTATAACTCTCTCCCTACAAAAACTTGGCTCCCATGATTGGCCGTGGCAATGATCTTGAGGATTAGGTTAAACTAGGGTTTTCACCTACCAAAAAAAATTTCCCATTGCTTAGCCCAAAATTGGCCTGCTGAGTCCAAGTTCAAGATATGAAGGAAACCCTAGATTTTAATAAGGTTAAACTAGAGTTTTTCGCCTCCAAAAAAATTTGCTCCTTCCTTACCCAAAATTGGCCAGTTGAGTCCCAGTCCGATATATGAAGGAAACCCTAGATTCTAATAAACAAAAGAAAAATGCACGGGCATGTGGCTTCTTTCTAAATCATTTAAACTTCAAATAAACAAACCATCAATTACACAACAGAACTTTGCAATTCTTTTCTTTAAACATGTCGATTCTTTTTCTGAACCCTGAATTTAAAATTATAATAAAGGTCCACAGAGTTGAAATCCAGTTGGTGAGAAAGCTGCGCTCACTAAGAGCAGCCCACATATTCCCTGAAGCAGAATAAAGGGGGCGAGAGCTATTGAAAATTGAGCTGGATTCTATACAGGGTTTTTTGAACATTGAAACAGATTGTCTTATGTTTCTTGAGCATTGAACCGAATGGTCCGAGAAATGATCTAAAGCAAGTCATTAGTCGCTACTACTACTTGTTTGATTAGGGTTCGCTGTATAGTCGACTTTGACGAAATAGATTCCTCAATCCCCACTAAACCAGTTAAACAAACATTCTACTCAGAAAAATTAAAATAATTTTATTGAAAAGATTGTATGACCTGATGAAAATCACCGGAGCCAGAACCTGCAGAACTCCCAGAAGTGTTGTTGACTCTGAGGGGTACATTCTCCATAATACGTCTGAGCTTGATTTCCAGGTCTTCTGCTTCATTGTCTTTTAGCGATGGGCCTTCTGACTCTTTGTAATCAACAATTGCTCCTGCTTCGGCTCCTGGTCCTACCGCTGCTGTTACACTCTGTTCAGGAAAACAAACTATCTGCTTGTAGTTGTTTCCAACACCCTAACTCTTCGGCTTCGACATTTGGTACATATACAGACAGAGCGCCCGGATGCATAAATAGAAATATGCCTTATTTCCCAAGTGAATTGATTTGAGTAACCTGGGTCTACCAAAACTCTGTGAGCATGATTTTTTGTGAAAGAGATCTTAAATGGTACTAAGAAGGCAGAATAAATAAATAGATATTTTAAATGTATCTACTGAAAGATAATGAGGGGTATTAATATCCATTCACTTATATTTCTATTGAACTTGTAATATAGATTGTACTTGCAGCGAGCATGATGATGGCAATACAAAATCATAAGGAATGTGATCAATTATAAGTTGTATATGACTATCCAATGAGGAGGACTGTATCCTTAGGGTGGATTCTAAATATCCCTAAGGAGGACTGTATCCTTAGGGTGGATTCTAAATATCCCTAAGGTAGACTACCCATACAATATACATTTCAAAAGAGATTCCATAATACTTCCAACATAAAAAGTTAACCATCTCCATTTTGTCACATAATTCTAATTAAACATTATGATGATTTAGTGTAGAATCTGTGTTTTAATAACATTGTAGGGGCTATAAGTTAGTCATTTGATCCATTTGTATATAAGATATAAGTGTATCTGAGCATTAGTTGGTATGAGTTTTTTAAAATTATAATAGTTCACGTTTTTTGTCTAAATAATGTATGTTTTTTTGCTGGACATTTTGAATTACATTCTCCTCTTCTTGATGATGGATCTTTGGGTGTGATCTGAAATGTCAAGCAAAAAAAATACATAGTTTAAATCAGAAACGTGCACTATTATAATACAATAAGCATGTTGATAAGTGTAACATAACTATTGTAAATTGTAAGTGGATTAGGTGTGAAAGGTTGGATTTTATTATGATGTACTTGAAGTCTTGGAGGAGACATGATTATGTGCAAAATATATTACAAAAGATATATAGATTACAAGTGAAGTAGGTATGAGGGATTTTGATTTTTTTAGTTTTTAATATAGTGTAATTAAATTCCTAGAGGAGGCAAAGGTTCTATTTATAGTGTGGCGTAAAAATTTATTAATTGAAAGTAAAGAGACATAATTATGTGTAGAGTGTGATTCAAATAGATTAAGGAAGAAGTTAAAAATCTATAGATTGGAAGTGAAGAGACATAATTATGTGTAGAGTGTGATCCAAATAAATTAAGGAAGAAGATGGTTGCATAATGTGTGAAGAAATAGATAAACAATCATTTTTAACTAAATTAATGGTATATAATAATCATATGGAAATTAAAAACATTAAACGTATTTATTTTGAGTGCATCAATAAGTATTGTGATGTGTTTTTATATTTGATGGATTTATTGGATTATCTATATACATGTAATGAGTGCATGGTATTTTCAAACTTCATCCTATAACTAAGATAGATTTGCCCTTAACTTAAAGAGATTCTAAATATCCATGTAGTATAGTTGTTTTTACATTAATTAATACTTCATGATAAACTAATAGAAAGAATTCTTATGTTTTGTACAATTTGATAAACCTATCATGGGTATTGAAAACAATTCATGCGCTTTGTATAATGCTTCATCATTGTTGAACACTAGGAGTATGCAAGCACAAATTGTAGAGTTAACTATATGCATGTTGATTGGGATGGTTAAACCTCATGAGCGTTATTTATAGACATGCCTTTTGTACATAAAATACATTAATTACATTCATAGCAAACTAGCATAAATATTTTTTATTGTTGAATAAATTTTCTTACCCTATTACTAAATTTGTAATTTGGGGCATGCTCTAAGAATTTTAGAAAACTTTGTTGATAATAGTTTTAGACTTGTCTTTTCACCATCACCCAAGATACGAAGTACATCAAAGCTAGTGAAACCAAATTCAACATCAAACAATAGATTGAATCATTCAATAATCTACTCTTTGAGGTGGGACCTCCAGCATTCGAGTGACATCTATGTTGAATTGATGCTTTAAACCTTAAGTCTTGGAGTTGGGTTATTGA
Source organism: Sequoia sempervirens (assembly GCA_007258455.2). Lineage (NCBI taxonomy): Eukaryota > Viridiplantae > Streptophyta > Pinopsida > Cupressales > Cupressaceae > Sequoia > Sequoia sempervirens. The sequence continues at coordinate 11,486 of VDFB02321794.1, forward strand.
TGAGCTCACCAACTCTTGCATAAGCACATCCATGAACATTGAATTACTAAATAAATTGGATAGATTTGGGATTGATTTTCTTTTTATTGTGAATGCATTAGTTGAGGATAAGTACCCTTTGTACCTATATTTTTAAATCTCACTATGACTAAGAAGGGTTGATGGATGAATTAATTATAATTTTTTTGGGTCCATTAGTGGTGGCCATAGTCATTAGCAAACACTCTCTAGATGCCCTATATCCACATCCCAATCCTTCCATGTGAGAATAATTCATGCTTATGGATGTAATAGAATTGAACACTTGAATGGGCAATTGTTTCAATTCAACACAAGTTTAATTTGTTTCAAGTCGACAATTATTCCTATATTAAAAAATAGGATATAAAGGAAGGAACCATACTCCAACTAGATATAATATTTTGATGTTTAACCATCAAGATGAAGGTGAATAGTTCTTTGGGTACATATTTTATTACATTAGTCCCACATGGTGTTGAGCAATCCCACAAATTCAATCAAGTTTACATCCTTTGGGATCAAACATGTGACACTTGAATTTGAACCTCAAAATTCTTTGATATTCTTTAGACCAAGGCTATTAATTTTTTGGATAGTGAGGAGTTGATTCTACATGAACTTAGCATTATTTTCCCTCAATATTTTTAGAGATAAGTATACTTAACCCTCACATTTAATTTTTATATATTCATAGTAATTATTTGTCCCATTTCTATTATATAGGTTAAATTGTCTACTTATTGTATGCATTCATTTAATTAGCCTAAATAATCATATATAATGCAATTATTTTCATTATATTTATTATACTCCTGAGGCTTCAACCTTTAGGTTTATTCCTTCTACAATAGGGTTTTGGATCTATATCTTTTATATCAAACTTGATCAATATTTGATTTCCCTTTCTTGTTTGTGCTTCATTGACTATTTTTATTTAGGGTTTTAGATTTATTGTATCACATTAGTTTTACCTATCTTACCCTCCCTTGATTTAACATATATGGTTCCATTTCTATATTTGGATTTTTATTGCATCCTTTCATATTGAATTTACCTAGGGTTTGGATTCACCTTTATTTCATTTTGTTTATCATGTCTTGATTAGGCTTTGGGCATATAACTATTTAATCCTACCTACTCGCCCTTGGATAATCTATCATTGTGGCTTCTCATAGGCCATTCTCCTTGGTTGGTATACATGCATGCATTTCTAATTTTAGCATGTTTGTTTTGTAATATATAATCATTTCATTTTATGTAATGGATGCAAATATGTTTTCTATGGAGGTGTTCTTCTATCATTAGTTTGCCTTTCCCTCCTTCATTGAGTTGATTAGTACTTAGCCTTTCCTATTAGACATATTCACTTCATTTGTATATAAATTGCATATTGATCTTATTCCACCTATGGCTTGTGATATTGATGAGTATGTTAGTCATATACCTAGTGCAATGGACATTGATGAGATTACACTTGATTTGTCTATTCTCTTTTATATCATGGTAGCCCTATGATCATAGATTCATGTATTTTCATTTAATTATCATATTTTATATAATTATGGGTTTTTTTATGTTCATTTATCTACATCTAATGTTAACCCTATGGATATGCATGATAGTAATTCACATAGTGACACCTTACATGATGATAGCATGCACTTTGATGTTAGCTCATTAACCCCTCATGTAGGTATTAGACATACTTCATTTCCTTTCGTGTTACATGATGACATTATGGCTCTTATTAATAAATTATCAAATGATGATTATAATGGTACTACAAATGCTTCTGTACATGTTTTTTTTTATTACTTTTTAATCATGAGTATTTATATGATGATATATTTTAACAAAAATGATTGATTTATTACTTATAAAGTACTAAAATTATAGAAGGTACAACCTTGAGAATAAAAGGATTACAAAGAGATAGGTGTACAAAAGAATGACTATATCAACAAAAACTTGCATGTCAAAAGCACCTCTAAATCTAACCAACATTATTTACCCGATTTTCTATCTACTTTGATTATTGAATCCAAGTTGGATTGTGTTCCCACAACTATATTTTTAAATTTTTCTTTGGATATAATTTCAATAATCTTCTTCCTTCCTTTAACATTTTAGCTAATGAAGTTATTTTAAAAGGTGCTTCTATAGTCTATGTGGATGCATGAAGACTTTTGGGCCATTTTGTTACACTTCAACATGACCGCAATCGACTAGATATTCAACTTGATGGAGCATAGTTTGCACCCTATGGACTCTAATATTTTGGAAGCTTTATTACCGGTGGTTGTTATCCCCTTACGCTCTCATGCTTAATGCCCAATTTTACCAAATTTTGAGCTTTCTTCCTTTGGTTGGTTGGAAAGTATTCAATGGTCGCATATGCCTAATGGTGTCCTTGGTGATACAATATCGTTGGCTATGGGTCAAGGCAATGTGATGTACATGCAAGGGAGTTCCCTTTCTTGTTGATTTCCTTCCTCATTGTTAGCATTAATGTTGTGCTAGTTTCCCATGTCATCTCATACAATTTGTTGATCCCATGTGGATTTTCTTTATGAAATTCCCAGTGGGCTATATTAATCTATGGACTGAATAGGGCCTATGCTAATATGACTTGTTGAGGCATGTGTATGTCATATTTATTAGAATGAGTGAACTTTCAAGCTATATCTGCAAAAAAAAAAAAGAATTAAATGGTTTTTGGTTGATTGATTGGAAGAAACTACAAAGAATTGACTTCATGTTCCCTATTTTTGCAAATAGTCTAGGGTGTCAAAGCCTATTAGTTTGAGTGTTTATATTTCAACATGCATATTTTGTAATTCAAAATGAATGTTCATAACTATAATGCTTTCACTGATGTAATGTCTCCATGAATGTGTAGTATGTTCTTAAGAGTATATGTGAATCCTCCCACTACATTTGCTAGTTTGAGTGTTGTGCTAGATTAGGTGATCGTATTAAAGAATATTAAACCTTGTGAAGCCTTCTTCAAGGACTCTTTTCAACATAATACATAAAGCATATTGTTTGTTGATGGATTCTTCAAGTATGTTTCATCTTTGGTATTGCTATATCTCGAGGTTTGAGCATTTGACTTATATGGAGCATAATTTATGTATGTTTGAAAGCAAGATTGATTACTATTGTCCTCATCCCTTTTGAGTAATAGTTTATCTAGTTCCCACATGCGTTTGTCTCTTAATTTAAAACTTAACTCTATCACCCAATATACATAAAGCCATTGACCTTTTTAGATCCCCCATCAGACCATATTTCAAATACAACAACATCTATACATCAATTTTAGAATCAATTATGCTACCAACTTTGTAAATGTCTATAGTATTTTAAGAATACATTATAGAGGAGTATAAAGGTTAACCAATCATTTCATGGCTTTGCATTGTTGTCTCTCTTGTAAATGTGTATGAAGTAGGCCCTAAGTAGCATACATCTCAAAATGAAGTGATTTAGATATCTGATTCTCTCATTGCAATGGGACAATGTTTGTTCAATAAGAATAGGGTAAAAGCACAAAGTTGTGTCAAACTTTCGGCCAACTTATTAGCACAATTGAATTTAAGTATTTCTAACTAAAAATTAATTTTGGTCAAACATATGATCTAGTAAGATTCATTCTAGCTAAGTTATATATGTCCACAACTTTTCTAACTAAAATTGTTAGATAAATGCATATGTAGGACCACTTTGAAGCCAATTTATCAAACAAAAAAAAATTATTTGAAAAACTTGATGTTTTGACAACTTCTAGTCATGTAAATAACATTTTTTTTAAATAGTCCCCAGACCATGCTGTGTCAAAACAGCTCAACCATGTTTTGAAGCATTTGCTCTATCAAAATATGTCATTCCACAGTGTTTGTTTCCAAGAAAGAGTCCAAGCACTGAAAATACATACAGTCTATATTTTCCATGATAATTTTCCTTGGCTTGACTTAAATGTTCAACCCACAGAAACATTGTCAACATATTGCCCACTGTCCCATGCCCAAAGTCAAGCAACATGTTAGAGGTCTGAGTCTCACAACCACCATTCTGTCTGTTGCCCCAGACACCATGTCCATGTCTCAAATGAGCTAGAACATAAAATATATTGAAAAATACACATTTTATTAGTTTACATCATTTCAAAATTCAAAACATATATACCACTTTTTAGTTATTCAAATTTAAAAGTTGGATTAGTGTTGGTTGTTTCCTTTATAAAGTGTGATAGAGCTTTGTGCTTTTACCCAATAGTCATTTGAGTTATTTCTCTTTGATTATCCACTATTTAACCTCAAGGAACACCTGCCTTGGCTTGGCAAAGCCAAAAGAAGAAAAGATTGTTCTCCCTTATGCATTATCTCATTCGTGCCAATCTAATTATAAATCCAACCCATTTCCCTTTGTTGACACTCTCTATTAGGTTTGAAGTTTTCTTTCTAGGATTTGTGAAAATACATGTTTGAAAGCCAGCAGGTTTTTTATTATACCTTATTTCACCTTCTATATTTGTTTTCCATGATTATTCTTTCCCAATTGAGCAACATTTTTGTTTTCCATTTTTCCTTGCTCCATACACATGTCCTATTATTTCTAACCAAATGCTTTGTTTACCTTTTTCCTCCACCTCTAATCCCTATTCAAAGTGATTGTTAGTTTTCCTTCTTCACTTGTTTCCTTATGATTTTATGACTCTTTCCTTTATCACCTTGTTTGCTTGCAATGCCTTGCTACTTTTCACTTTATACTTGTTACATATTCCAAGGTTATTATGTGTTGCTTATACCCCTTATGTCATTATCATACACATTACATTTATCTTGCTATGAGGTTGACAACTTACTTTTATCTATTGATTTAATTTCCTTGATATTATATTGCCATATTGTGCTTATAGAGCTTACACATTGAGCCTACATTGATACATCACATATTGAGCCATGTCATACTTTCAGAGTTATCACACGAGGTGCTTGATGTCTTCCCTCCTTTATACCATGTGTGTTTGCATCACCATATCCTTACATTGGAGGCATCATACCTTCCCCCACCTCTTGCACTCCCCTTCCCACTTTTTTAGCATTTCTACTTACATTAAGAGTGCATACCTTCTCTCTTGCATACCATATTGTTATTGTCTTACTTTTATACTGAGAACATCATGTCTTCCCCTCCTTGACATTGCATATCTACATCTCTTAATGTTGTCCTTTTTATTGGGGTCCTCATATCATCTCCCATTTCACATTATTTATACATAGATTCATGTTACCACTATAACCTATTACCTCACCATCATCTACTCATACTTCCACTTTGAGGGTACATGCCTTTACTAGTGTTCTATATATTTACATGGGTGTTCCTAGCCACTGAGAGCCACACCGCCATTTCAAATTGCCTATGCTAAGGGTAAACTTCTTATAAATTCATCTCCAACCCATATGTGCCTATTACACTTTATCATTTTACATAATTTTCACATTGGGAGCATAATGCATTCTCCCCTACGTACCATATTAGTCATTGCCATACTTTTATATTGGGGACATCACATCTTTGGACCCTCCTTGACATTATATACCTACATCATTCTTAATGTTGTCCTTATTATCAAGGTCATCATGCATTCCCCTATTTCACATTATTTCTACCTTGATTCATATTACCACAATGACCTATTGGTCCACCATCATGTTCTCATGTTGTCGCTTTGGGTGTATATGTCTTTCCTAGTGCCCTATATAGTTACACAGGTGTTTTTGACCATTAAGTGCCACACCACCATTTCATGTTGCTTATGCTAGGGATAAAGTCCTACCTAGAGAGTCACCTCCAACTCACATGTACGTACTATACTTTATCATTTTACATAATATTCACATTGGGGGTATCATGTCTTCTCCCTTACCATGTTGCCATTGCCATACTTTTATATTGGGGACACCATGTCTTGCCCTCCTTGATATTGCATACGTACATCACTCTTAGTGTAATCCTTATTGTTGGGGGCATTATGCTTTACCCCATTGAGCCCTATATACTTACATAATGTTGCTAGCCACTAAAAGCCACACCACCATTTCAAATTGCATATGCTAGGGGTAAACTTCAACCTAGAGATTCATCGCCAACCCACATGTGCCTACTATGCTTTATTATTTTACATGTTAACACTTGCTTATCACATGATGTATTTATATAATTATTCACATGCCTTCATGCTTAATTATAGATTACATTTATGACGTACTATTTCCCTTTTTCAATCATTTGCCTCCCACAAACACAACCAATTGGCATATGTAGTCACACCATTCCTATGTTGAGATTTCAAGTAGTGAAAAAGTGCTATACAAACTCATCACCATGACCAAATGAATCATCATTACATGACACACTAGCACCCCATGCTCCTTGCCATTCAATGGACCCCAAGCCAAACAAGTAGAATCCCTTAAGCATACTCATTCCTAGTTTTCCTATTTCCTAAAATATAAGCAAGATCATATCTTGTGCTTGATTTTCATTTGCGAAACAAAATCCATTCATTGCATATTTTTCCTTTATTTTGTAGGTCCCTACAAAGAGTGCATACCAAAGGATGAACATAGTGGACCCCCATGATATCCTTTTATGTCTAAATATTTTATTTGCATGCATGTTTGAAACATCCCAAACTAAATTTCTATGAAAAAAATCCCTTTCACCAATCTATGTATTCAAACATTTTATCAAACGGTTTGCCAATAACCTCTTTGAATTGGTTTATGACTGATTTTGATATAGAGTAATTTGGTTATTGTTTTGGGCATAATGGCATTCATATAATACTTGCATTTATATAAATAAAATATACAATTAAACCCAAAGTAGCAATATGTATAAATGAACACTAAATTTCAAAGTGTTCATAACAATTTATTACATTCATAAATCTAATACAACAGATAAAGATATTTACAACTCACTAACTTGGAAATTAAATGCCCTTCACATCCATTCATAGACTTTCCCAATAAGTACAACTAACATAGAATACTTCATGAGCAATTCCCAAAGGGTATACCAACCTTTGGAAGTGGTATGACAACATTTGTTTGATTCCTTCTCCCCTTTTTGTTGTGTAAGCTTCCTCCTTTGTCTTCTACAATGCCTCCAATATTTAATTTATTCAAACTTGGACCCACAAACATGGACAAATAGCTCAAGGTTTTGCATATGGAATGACTAGACTAGCTTCAACAATAAATCATAACATATTTCCTTCCATTTCACCATAACCAAAAATTGGTCTTGACACAAGACTTCACCAATTCTAAAAATGAATTCCCATAATATTTTGCTTTCAAAACTCTCAACTCCACACCAAGCAAATAAGATATAAAGCTGCTCCAAAATAAGAATATGATGAAGTTGCCAAAACCACCAAACTCCTCTAGGCAAGGTTTCCAAAACAAGATATTTTATAATATTTCCAATCACCTGCAAATTTGTCTCTGAAAGAGACTCACAAATTAGAAAACCAAATATTTGAATGCATTGTGAAATACCTGATCGATATCTCCAACAAACATTAGGCAAGGTAAATTTTTCACCACCGAAGCCAATCTTCTCCAAAAGGGTTTTTTTCCTCAAGAAGGTTTAGATGAACCAAGTCCAATCTCCAGAACCATGAGGGTTTTCAGACAAAGAGATAACAAGCTTCAACATCCCAAATGAGCTCTCAATTCCCCTTTTTATAAGCTTTTTAAGGCTTTCCATATTAAAATAACATTATTTATTTATTTATTAATGCTCAACTATTGTATTTTATTGTAAATTATAGATAAGATCGTCTCTGATCTTATCTGGACTTTCTTTTTCGAAACTTCCTGATTTTTGTATATTTTGTAAACTATTTATTGAGCACATTGCTCATCGTAAATACATTGAATATTTTACCAATTACTTGCATAATATGGTATCAGAGCCAGCACGCTCAAAAACAAATTTTTAATTCATAAAAATCGTTCAAGATTTTTTCAGTTTTTCTTTAATTGAAAATTTGTTCAAATCTTCTCTACAAATATTTTCGAAGATTTTCTTGAGGTGTTAAAATTTCAATAAAAAAAAATTGAAACTCTTTTGGTGGCTCCTGAAAATTGAGGATTTTTTCAAGATTTTTGTGAGTTGCTCTCATAGAGAATCGTGGACGCAATTTCATTTGGCTCAAGGTCGCGTTTTGTTCATTTTGTGGGCGCGACTCTTTGGTTGTGATTCGTCTTTGTTCCTGGGCGCTCTCTGGTGCGACTTTAAAAGCTCTTTGAGTATCTTTTAAACACGCAATTTCTAAAATGCATTTGGTCTTTTTCGTGTCTCCTGGCGCACATTTTCTACAAGATTGCATTAGTGCTGTGATTTTTGAAGACTCTAAGCTCATTGTTTTTTGTTTCATCTCTACTTGTGTTTGGAGTTTGGTTTCAACTGTGTTTTCTGGCTCTCTTTTAAAACACATTTTTGGGCACCTGTTTCTAGCCACGTTTTTTAACCAAGTTTTGGCTACATTTATATCAAACTTCTAGTTTGAACGACTTGTTTCTTTGTGGCTACATTTTTTCCCTGAGGTTGGAGACGCGATTTCTGGCAGAATTTCAAAAAAAAATTCTAAGTTTTCTGGTGTTTTAATGGTCGCCTAGGGTTTCAAAAATTTTGACTAGGGTTTTGACCCTCCAGTTCAAGTCAAAATTTTATTTTGATTGCAAATTATTTGTGGCTTTTTCGAGATCTCAACTGAGTTGTCTTCATATTTTTCTAAGTGCATAGTTTTATGTGCCTCAATTTTTGTGCCAACTATACTATGTATTTTTTGAAGTTTGTACCTGAATCTGCCTCTATTTCTACATTAAAATTTGTGCATTTATCATCTTCTTAGTTCCTTGTTTTTTGTGCCTCGAAAAGAGTGAAGATGGTGAGTTTGAACAACATTATGTTGGAAGGCAATCAACAATTCAACAACAAAAATTATAACACCCGGAAGCAGTGAATGATGACAATCTTTGAATATTGCTGCCTTGATCAGATAATTCTCAGCAATACTACTCACCCCACAATGGCGGGTAAGGATCAAGAGAAGTTTGATGAGCAGAATCATGAAGCGGTGATGCTTATTAAGCTTTCAGTCACAGATGATCAACTAAACCAAATTCTGCTTGGAAAATCATCAAAGGAGATTTGGGATCATCTGAAGGGTTTGCATGAGACTTCCAACAAAAGTCATTTGTTCTTCTTGAAAAATATGTTGTTTTCTATCATGATGGATGAGAAGACAACTTTGCAAGCGCACTTGAACAAGATCCAAGAGATCCGAGATCAGTTGGAGGCTATTGGTCGAAAAATGGACGAAGAAGACATGGTCGTGATCACTCTAAAAAGCCTACCTAAGATTTCATAGAGACTCTCAACATTACGTCTGTGAATGTTGACTTGAAGTTTCCAAAGCTTAGCACTATCCTCTTGCAGCAGGATCACTAGAAACAATAGTTTGGTAGCAATGCATTCTCATCCTCTACAAAGCAAGCCTTTGCAGCTAAAACCCAACCCAAGAACAAAGGGGAAGGTCAGCCTTCACAGTAGAAAGGCTCTAGTCAACCTTTGAGCAGCCCTAAGAAAAAGAACATTTAGTGCAATTATTGCCACAAGTATGGACACATGAAGAAGGATTGTCATCTTCGTTTGGCTTATGAACAGAAGCAGGGAGGGTCTTAGCAGAAAGCGAATGTTGCCGAACACTCTTAGCAGAAGGAATCTGCCTTTTACGCTCTTATGGCTAAAAGGCCTGCAAATCATATAAAATCCTCTACCTGGTATATTGATTTAGGTGCCTCGCCTCATTTCAGTCATTGGCATGACTAGTTCACAGACTTCTCTCCATGCACTGACTCAGTTATTTTTGGAGGAGGTGAAGAATACACAGTTGTCGGTACAGGCACTATTCAGGTTCAGTCTGGTGGGAAGAATCTCATATTCCTCAACATATATTATGTTCTTGACATGGAGTTCAACCTTCTCTCAGTCAGTCAGATCATGTAGCATTCTCCTCAGATGGATGTGGTTTCCAGCATACACAACTGTTCTATTATTGATATGGAGACTCACACAACGATGGTTGTTGGTATTGAGGATCATGGCCTCTACAGGCTTGTGGAAATGGATGATTCTCCAGAGTTAGCCATGGCAGCCAAAAATTCTATTGTCACCAATCTTTGGCATCAGCGGTATGGGCACTTAAATGTTCACTATCTCTCTCAGCTTGCTCGAAAGGGACTTGTAGCCGATCTACCTGACATTCAGACTCAGCATCATGGTGTTTGTGGTGCTTGTCAGGCTGGGAAAAAGCATCGAACACTGTTCACGGATGGAGACTCTTGGCAAGCTTCTAAGGTACTGCAATTAGTTCATGTTGATATTTGTGGGCCCATGTCTACTTCCTTTGTAACTAGTTGCAGGTATTTCTTACTCTTTGTTGATGATTTCAGTAAGAAAATGTGGGTGTACTTTCTTAAACAGAAATTAGAAGTGTTTAACGTATTTCAGAAGTTTAAGGCCTTGGTAGAAAAAGAGTCTGGTTCTTGCATAATTACTCTTAGGCCAGATAATGGGGGGGGAGGGGGGGGGGAATTATGTTCTAGTGCATTCTCCAACTTTTGTGATACACATGGAATTAAATGCCAGTTAACCACACCCTACACCTCCTCAGCAAAATAGTGTTGTAGAGCGGCGCAATCGTACAATTGTTGAGATGGCCTGCTCCATGTTGCAACATAGGAGTGTTCCTACTAAGTTTTGGGCAGAAGCAGTCTATACTACTATCTATCTCCTTAATCGGTCTCCTACTCATGTCGTTAAGGGGAAGACTCCTGAGGAACCTTGGATTGGTTGCAAACCCAGGATCAGTCATTTGAAAGTCTTTGGTTCTTTAGAATATGTTTAGATTCCAGATGTCAAGTGCTCTAAGTTGGATTCCAAGAGCCAGAAACTTATGTTCATAGGGTATAGTGACAATCATAAGGCATACTGGCTGATTGATGTAGACACTGATCATCTAATCTTCAATCGGGATGTTGTCTTTGATGAAGAACGAGGACCATTTCACCTTTCCTCACCTATTCAACATTCAAAGGAGCAGCCCTTGAAAGTTTTTGATTTGGGTGTCCGACTTCCATTAGGTTCACCTGATGGGAGGGATGACAAAGACTCTATCTTTGATGATGCTCAACATGATTTTCCTTTAGATGATAATGAAAATCCCCCTACTAAACCAGTTCCAGATCTACAACCAGTTCCAGCTCCTCTTGTTGCATCCAATTTTGGCACTTCTACTCTTCGGCCGAAATGGTGGCTTAAGACTATCAGTGATCTTCAACAGGATGAGCTCATTGAGGGTAGATCATCTAGAAAGAAGAGCAAACAACAACCTACAGTCAATTTTTCTCTTATGGCCAACATTCACAGTGTTTATGAGCCTCAGACATATTCAGAGGCTAAAGGAATTCGTAAGTGGGAAAAGGCGATGGAATCTGAATACCAAAGTCTTTAGAAGAATCACACTTGGGTCCTTTCTAATCTTTCTCCAGGGAAGAATCCCATTAGTTGCAAATGGGTGTATAAGGTGAAATACAAAGCTAATGGAACCCTTGGCAAGTACAAAGCTCATCTAGTTGCAAGGGGGTTCTCATAGAAAGAAGGCATTGACTACAAGGAGACTTTTGCTTCTACAACCAAAATGAGTACCATACGGCTTGTCCTTGCTTTAGCAACCTAGTTTGGTTGGAAAGTCCATCAGATGGATGTTAAGAGTGCTTTCCTCAGCAGTGAGTTGAAGGAAGAAGTCTATATGACGGAACCTTTAGGGTTAAAAGTTGTTGGTCAAGAACACAAGGTGTGCAGATTGGTCAAAGCACTCTATGGCTTGAAACAGGCTCCTCAAGCTTGGTACATCAAGATTGACAAGTACCTCACAGAACACGGCTTTCAGAGGAGTCCATCTAACTCTAGTTTGTATGTCAAATAGACTGGTAGTGAAATACTTATTGTTGTTGTCTATGTGGATGACTTGATCATTACTGGCAACTTGCCACATTTGATCACTGAGATCAAACAGGATTTGTGTAGCACATTTGACATGACAGATTTGGGACTTTTGCATTATTGTTTAGGTGTTGAGGTTTGGCAGACCGAGAGCAGCATCTTCATCTCCTAGTCAAAATATGCTCGAAGTCTATTGGATAAATTCTGAATGCAAGATTGCAAACCTACCTCCACACCCATGGAAAAAGGGCTCAAGTTGTCAGCTAAGTACGACTCACTAGTGTTAGATGAATCATTGTTCAGGCAACTAGTGGGCAACCTGATCTATCTCACTACCACTAGACCTAACCTCAGTTTTGCAATGAGCTACATTCCACACTTCATGATAGTTCCCAAGGCTGATCATTGGGTAGCAGCGAAGCGTGTACTGCGTTATGTGAAGGGCACTTCTAATTATGGACTCTTGTACACTCAAAGTCACGATCCTAGACTCAATGATTTCACAAACTCAGATTGGGCGGGTTTGGTTGATGATAGGAAATCAACATCTGGGTATGTGTTTAGTTTGGGATCCGGTGTAGTCACATGGACTAGTAAGAAGCAACAGGTAGTGGCTCTCTTCTCAACAAAAGTAGAGTATCGGGGAGCAATTAAAGCAACATGTGAGGCAATTTGGCTTCATTGAATGCTTGCGGATATGCAAATATCTCAAGCAGGTTTGACTCCCTTGTTCTGTGATAATCAGGGAGTTCTCAAACTTGCCAAGAATCAGGTCTTCCATGAAAGAACCAAGCATGTGGAAACTCATTGTCATTTCATTTGGAAGTTAGTTGAAGACAGATTAGTTCAATTATTGTATCTTCCAACAAAGGAGCAGACATCAAATATTCTCACCAAGTCGCTCAGTCCAAATAAGTTCGTAAAATTTAGGGGGCATCTTGGTGTAGTTGACAGATTGAGCACTAAGGGAGGGTATTAAAATAATATTTATTATTTATTTTTTAATGCTCAACTATTGTATTTTATTGTAAATTATAGATAAGATCGTCTTTGATCTTATGTGGAGTTTCTTTTTAGAAACTTCCTGATTTTTATATATTTTGTAAACTATTTATTGAGCACATTACTCATCGTAAATGCATCGAATATTTTACCAATTACTTGCATAATATTCCATAAACTCCCTTTTAAAATCATTTTATTAATTTATTAAGCCTTTTAACTCCAAAAAGTCATTTAATTTACTTTTAAAATATTTATGACACTTAGAGTCACTTCTAAGCATCTCATCATTTAAAACTTTCTATCCTCTTTCCAATGAGTTATAACATTGAGGTGCCCGATAAATGCATTTAATTAAAAAGGCAACTTTAGTGAAAATAATTAAATATAAATCAATATTATACCTAATTAGCGAAAATGGTTGAAAAGCACCAAAATTTAAATCTAAATACGTAAGAGTTATCATGATGATAAAAGGATAAACGAACCCAACTGGGTGGCTTACTAAAAATAGACACTCCCTCCAAGAATCTTGGAGCCCAAACTAGAAGCCGAAAAATAACATTTGAAAGTGTCATATAACTCTTTAAAACCATCTAAGCTCACTAGTAACATCATATTACCCCTCTAAACATGCAGACACAAACCCAAAAAAGTCAACGACAACTGCACTACTAGAGAACCTTAAAATGGGGACCTTATAATGTTTGTGAGTGCTCCATACTTTTTGCTACTTGTTCACATGCACCTTAAAGGAGCAAAATGTAATGGTGAAGTTCACATACCTATATCATTTCTTATTTAGATTTATGTCGATTTGGGTAGAATATATTAGTACATGTACATATCAACAAATGACACAATCTCATGCAAAGTTGGATTCAATCTCCTAGCCTTCAACTATCTCCACAAACATGCCTTCCCATAAACTTTCATTTACAAGTTTACCATTTCTCATTTATCATAACAATTATGATTCCATACATACCCAAATATTCAACCCTCATATAGTTGTGGCCATTCACCCACCAAGGTCATTTTCAAGGTCACAAACTTGACCCTTAAGTTTCAAAATCCGAATTCAATTTTGCCAACTTATACCCCTTCTACTAACCATTATGAGTTAACTAAGCACATGTTTGTGCAATTTGCTACCATGCTCTTGTATATAAAGGCATTCATTTGCAATCATTTCACAACCTCTCATCTTACAAGTATTCAAGGATCAACTATTAGCAAAACACATTAGCTTGACGCATTAAAATGAGTAACAAATATATGTATATTATTCTAGGGTGCTTGCTTGATGTTTGTCAATCTTTAACAAATATTTACAAAGGTTGACTTAGGTAGGTATGTCCCCTTGTGACATATGGTAATCAGGCCAATTTCAAATAGCAAAAGGTACACATTAAAAAAGGCAAAGGAACACATTAAACAAGATTAAATCCATGTACAAAGAGTAAATTGTAGAATAGATAAGACTTTAATCTACAAACTTGACCTAAGATAGAACAAAGGTCAAGAACAAAATTTAAGACAATATACAAAAAGAGAGGCATCCTTTTTCAAACCAACAACAATTAAATCCGACTTTTATATCAAAGGCATTTCTTTGTCTTATTATAGAACTAAATATCCCAATCTATTTCATTTACTTTCTTAACTTAACAATAATTAATAAATAGGCGAGCTAGCATAGAATAAGGTATTTTACGTTTGAAAGTCGTTTTGGAGTTGTTCATATGTATCATTTTCCACTTCTAGCTCACTTGAGGAGTAAAAAACTAATAATCTTTTCTTTTTACATAATGACTTTGTTGGAAGAGTCAATCCTCAAGTGCGACAAGCCTCCCCTACATCAAGATATTATCCTTTGTCTGAATCAATTTAAATTGTATAAACCCCCCTTTCATTCCATAGACCAATTGAGACTTGATAACATTTGTATAGAGAAGGAAGGACCCTTGCAAGAGATCCAAAGAACCATAGGAAAGTCCCCAAAGGGTAAAACTACTATGATGCTTAAGACCCCTTCAAAAAACTCTGATAAAAATGACTCATCCCTTATAGTGTGCATAAGATACGCCTCAGCCTTTGGATAGTAAGAAAGGTAAGCACCCCATAAAAAAAAATCAAGATTGTATCAAACAAAACTAATTTAAATATGAAAAAATCCTTAAGAGCCCCTTCCTCATTCGGGGAAATTCAATGATGGGGAGATGGGGAAAGAACTATTTACTCAAAACAAACTATGAAAACCACAAAGAAGAGGGGAAAGGAGGTGGGACAAGTTGAAAAAATGATGAAAATAGGAACACTCAAAGAAAATCTCAAAAGAAGATATGTGAGGTTGGTCACTACCAACTTACATGAAAAGGAAAGAAGGAAATGGGAAAGACACCAATGTTCAAGAGGTGATTTTAGAATTGGGTGAGGAAAGTGAAAGAGGATTCAAACCTGACATATGACAATCTTAAGGCTTTGTCTCTTCTTGAGTACATCTACAACACCACAAAAAGCCTTGACCATGTGGAGGATGTGGAGGCTAATTTTATCTCTTTGGTTCCAAACTCATGCCCTCTTTCAAAACACTACCAAATGGGAAAAAATGAAATGCAAAAAGAAAGAGTAAAAACTAGTGACCAACAGATAGAATATGTACAAACTCAAAGTACCCAAAAAAAAATTAGAAACCAAAAGAAGATAAAAAAAAAAGTTTAAAAAACAAAATCACATAATTGGAAGATACAGTGGTTAAAATCCTTTCAATCACCAAAGAAATAGAGTGTTTGACTACTTCATTGCCATCTTGTAGAAAGAAAATAAAGGGAAAAAAGAAAAGTAGAGAAAAAAAAAACATAATCTAAGAAGAAATTGGAGAGAATTAAAATGATTAAGAAGGATAAAGAGCAAAAAGACTTAAGACACATGGAATGAAAAATAGAACCAGCTAATAGATGAATGGAACATTCTAATGAGCCTTCACAGCTTGAAGACCACTTAAGAGTTGCTATTATTTTTGCTCGTTTAGTTTTCATTGTGTTTTGTTTTTCTCTTTCTAACGATACATTGATACAACTTATTATTCTGCTGAATTTTAATTCTAAGCTATTTCTATAACTAATTAGATGTGAAACCCTTTTTATACTTTATTTTTTCAAAAACAATAATTATTAAATTATCCACACCCACAACTCTTAACTATCAATTTAAATTTATTTATACTAAATTATAAACATTGTATTTAATTAATCAACAACTAGGGAATGATTATAATTTAGAACAATGAAAATATAATATATAAAACAACCTCCTACAAGCTCCCACAAATCAACCATATTAGTGACATGTGATTGTTAGATAACCTCAACTTAATTGCACACATGTTGTGATGGAATGATAATATACTTACAAGCAACACCCACCACCATCCATTTAAAAGGCACACATTCTAAGGAATGACAAGTGGAGAGAGAATTTCAAATGAGAAACACATCGAAAAGTAAAGGGATCAACTCTTAATCACTATTAGCATCAAAGTCAAATCTTTGGTCCCCTACGAGATTCTTTTGGCTAAGGCTGGTACATTCTTGTTGGAGGCATCTACAATCATTCAGTTAATAAGTTGCTTAAGAAATTTTGAGAACATGGATACACATCACTAGCCCAAAATGGTTTTGGGGAGGAGCTAAACCATAGAAAGAAGACTTGGATGAAGCAAAATAGCAAGTGGATGAGCAAGTGGAACATTAAGCTGCATGAGTGCCCCAACACTAATGATGAGATAAAAAAAATTGTGCTAGAAAAGTTTAAGACTATTATGTGGACAAAGCAAGTTGGTTGTAAAAAGGCACATTATATCCAAGAGTTCAACCCCACATGGGAGCACAATGAGAAAGATAAAGAATTGCAACTAAAGGCAAGGCTAGGCTTCTAGTCACTTAGCTAAGGACCGGGTCTCACCATCTTAGATGTGAGATAGGTAGGTGGGCTATCCCCAAGGAACCCTGGGAACAAAGAACTTGTATTATCCACAACAAAGGGGTTGTGGAGACAAAATGGCACTTCATCATTGAGTGTGTTGCTTATGAAGATATTTGTATCCAATATGAAGACAATTTGAAGGTGGGTATTCTAAATGAGCTTTTTAAGGAGACAAGGCTCCTCAAAACTGTTGGCTTCTTGGTCAAGATCTATAATTGAAGGGCGGACATTGAAAGGAACTTGAAAATGGTTAAAGATTTGACACTCGGTACCATAGGTTGATGGTCTCGTGGACGTCATTAAAAATATTCATTCATTCATTCTTAGGCTCTAAAACGACATTCATAAACTATTCACGAGGAACAGAATGTCACAATTTCTTACATAAAAGTTGGACCAAAGAAGATGGCAAGAATTCAAATAAATATAAAATCGACTTAAGACAACATAAAAATTATGGAAATGCTTGATGACAAATCAAACACTGAATAATATAATAACTAGTTTAAAACCAAAAGATGGTTTTAAAAAATTGCTCTTGTGAAAATTGAATCATAAAAAAGTTCAGAAAATGATAAACCAGCAAGGCCCAAGTTGAGCTATTGAAAACCTTGGAAAACAAATCAAAATTTAAACTAACCAAAATAATACAAGTCTCTAAGCTGTCTAGATTAGAAACAAATCATATTGCTTTTATGGTCAATCCATATCTTCCACATTTGTGGAGTGAAATGTAGCAACAAAATATGTAATACAATTTTTTTTGTGGGGGCGAAGGTGCACATCTCAGTATTTTTGGCCTGAATATATGAATGGTCGATTTCCTTTTGGTCCAATACCAAAGTTTTTCAATTCTTCAAGCATCACAATCCAAAATAGCTCTTTAACATTTATAAATGTACAGTCAATACACTTATTAGTCCTACAAGAAATTTTCCTACAAGAAATTTAATCAGGTTAAAGAAAGGCGAATGCCATTTGGATGACGTTCTTGAAACAGGTTGAACATGCAAAGATAAATAAGATGTTCTGGAAAAATGCATAAAACCATAAAAAACAAAAATTTAAACACAAGCCACTATTAAAAAAGAGTGCACTACCAAACTGTAAGCTTTCATAGTATACAAGGCAACTTCCACCGAGAGAATACTGTTGCATTTGCTTGCTCGAAATGCGTATTATTAAGCGTTGTAAGATTTTTCAAATTAAATATGTTATGAGAGCAACAGTGGCATCTACAATGGTACAAACTGTAGTCATTCTTGAATCTTCTACCTGAGAGAATTTGTTGGTTCGCAGTAACATCTGGAGTGTCTAGCGAGGTCGAAGCATACGCTGTACAAGCCACATCAAAATTTTAGATACAAATATGAATTGTTTATGAACACAAAACATATACTATTCAATAAAGAGTTTAACCAGTTAAATCTTAATTCTAAATCTCAAAATAGCACTTTAAAACCCAAAAATGCTATTTTCGGTCCACCTCATGCAATATATATGTACATGTATACTTACTCTTTTACCCCGGTCTGTAGATGTAGATTGGCTATTTCCATCTAAGCTTTGTTGATCTCCAGAATCATGTTTATCGAAAGCTTGAAAAGCTCTCACCATAAACGGGCGTACTAGATTTACCTCCATTGCAGAAAGGTTTTTTAACTGCCAATGTTTCCAAGGTTTAATTTAAGGGTGAAATAAAGTGGAAAGCATTTATTTTGATTTTCTCATTTGGAATATTTCAAGCACATAGAAATAGAATGCATTACCTTCATTCCATGATTTCTTGAATTAATTAACTCTAAACCAGTCTCAACCTTGTGAAATCTTACATCCCTAATATCTTCTATCAATGACCTGACCTGCAACCATGTAGAGATTCCAAACAGTTGCATTGATAACTCCATCTGAAATTTGTAATTTGAAACAGACTATTCTGTTTAACAGGTGTTGTAAAAATTAAAGTCAAAGAACTTACTAGGTAGATATCTGGTATGTCATCACGTGCACTAAAACCAATATGAAAGTAAATTGTTTAGTAATCAAGGGCACAAACAAAAAAAATTGAACAGACTAGTGCCTTCACATAATTTCTTGAATTAAAACAAGAGACTAGGTAACTAAAAAATTGCATAATGGCTGTTACTCGTAATACATACTAGTCAAAAAGCAGTCTCGATATTTCCACGTAATGGAATGGCAATGGTTCAAATTCTCTGGGGGCTTCGCGTTCAGAATCTAGAACTTGTGTCAACCTCTCTATACAAGCAAGAAATTAGTAAATTGATCAATATTTAAACACCTTTACACAATTTACAATAGAAGCATCTCTGAATGCTTCAAGCTCGCATATAAAAATAGATAAGAACAAGCTATAAAAAATATTAAAACATGACCTTACCCAAAAGGAATTTCCCAAGTAATAAAAAATATTCGACACTTGCAAGAGGACTAACCATGATTATACTAAATATTATATGATATTTCTACATACGAGAAACTAAGGACTTGCAAGGTAAAAATAGTGTCGGTTAGCACTAACCTATAGCTTTAAGTAAATAGGATTAAAATTAGCAGCCAGGGAGATGAGTCCAGAGGTCAGTAAAATCATCTGCTACCTCAATGAGACATTTTCATGACGATGCACCAAAAGAAATCAGTTGCACATGGACTGAAATATTTAACAGAAAAACATGTAAATATTTTGACAATCACCGGATCCAGATTCTCAATAATCTCTAGGACTGGGTTTCCTCTGCTCTTCCTGAACACTTGATCATAATGGTATACTTCAACATCATCTGCCAACTAGAAGAAACAAAAGGCAGTGTAAGAAACAACATTGGAACAGCTGAGGCACTCAGCTATCTTGAGACACACATCCCTCCTGAAGCTGGATTTTTCTCGGTGGTGTACTCAGTGCAATCACTGAAAAATTAGATGAATTCTTCAAACTCGAGACTGGACCAGGAAAATCTATCATTTAGACGCTATGGTTAATGATACAACCTATCTGATCATCGGCATATCTTTCTCAATATTACAATTCCTCTATCTAAAAGAAGCCATATCTTTTGATTTGAGCACACATGGCTATCACACAAGGATTTCTACCCTAATATAAACAAGTGGGTGCAATCAGCTCCTGACATACAAGAATGTGATATATACAACTTTCCCACTACCTAAAAACATGCAAAAGAAAAACTGATTTTGGAATAAAACTACATTTGCTCATATTTTCCCTCAAATCAGTACAGCTAAGGATCAGCTTGCAAGTTTTCAAACAACAATCAGAGATCAAGGCCCCATTCCTCTACTTGAATGAGAACAGAATTGGATACATCAATTGGCAATTGCCTAACATCATGAGATCATATATTGGAAACAAAACTCTATAGCTGCTTGGATAACAAGGAGATTACAATACATGAAAAGTTAATGCTTCAGCTCTCAATGGAAACACATCAACGCCATACTTATTACTGATCGCCATCTGTTGCAAGATCAGATAGCTATCAGAAATTATGCTGCTGATTTTTACAAGGCTATGTGTATAGCTCCACCAGATGATATAGCTGTGCATAATGCTCACGATTATCTCCTTTAGAACAACCCCAAACATATTGGGGTTGCACATTATCAGAAATTACTCTCCAATTTCTAAGGATGAATTTAGAAATGTATTGTTCCCTTGTCACCACCGACTCCACTGGTTGTTGTCTGATCTTGTGACAAGGGAACAATACATTTCTAAATTCATCCTAAGAAATTATGTTGCTGATTTCTACAAGGCTATGCTTATAGCTTCACCAGATATTATAGTTGTGCATAATGCTCAAGATTATCTCCTTTAAAATTACCCCAAACTTATTGGGGTTGTGCATAATCAGAAACTACGCTCCAATTTCTCAGAATGAACTTATAAACGTATTGTTCCCTTTTCACCCTAATAGATTGCTCAGACTAGAGGTTTCATTTCTCTCTTTTTATGAAATTTTTTGGAGACACTGTTAAATAGGATCTTGCCAAAAGAGTTAAAAATGAAGATCTTGTCTCGTGACTAAATCAACCCAAATTTCTAAACTTGATGATTTCTGGAATTGCACTTCGTAATATGATTTACAAAACCATTTCCAAAGTCATTGCCTCATGTATAAAAGAGATCTTGCCAATGATCATATTTTCTCCTCAATCCGCTTTTGTCCCAGGGCATCAAATTTTAGATTATATTAGAGAAACTCAGGAGACCATCCATTCATTACACACCCAAAGAAAAATCAGACAGCATATTGAAATATTTCTTTATTTGCCTCTCCTCAAGTAGTCTTCAAATAAATTGAAAGCCAATGAAGCAGAGGCTTGATAATTTATTTATTGGCCATCAATCCAAAGCTGCTTGACATTGGCAAGCTAATTGCTTGAGCACCTCTCAAAAAGCAATTCTATTCCCCATCTCCATTCAATTTTTACATGATCTAAGTTACAAAACTGTCAAACACCCATTTCATCAACATATTTTAACAGTTTTCATCTATTCCCAGCTCTCAATTTCTACAATTTGCAGTGGATTGCTAAGGATTTGTCATTTGTTTCCCCACCTTCCTTATTCTGTAAATCTCATTTTTGCTGCTGCAATGAGTCTCAGGAGAAAGTAGTTGGGATGAATAAAGAATTTGAAGGCACTTCTGATATGTCAGGTAGGGTTTTTGCAACCCTAGTCTGCCCCAGTGCACCCTCCACTTTCACCTCTCCATTGCCATTGTCTGATTAAATGACCTTGGATCTTCCCAGGCATAAACTGCCACTGAAGACTTTGACTGCTTTTGGTGCAGTTAAATGTGCTTCCTCTGCAAACTCAAAAATACCTCCATTCCCTGTCTGGAATCCACAACTACAGTCAAGGGTCCTCCAGAAAATGTGATCCACTTCATTGATATGCTGACTGACCAACCTTCGGTTGGCAGATTCATATGGCTTTAGTAGAGTCCTGCCACCCTGTAAGACTAAGAACAGATCTTGGTTTGTGGGACTAAATCTCTGTGTATGAACTATTGTTGTGTGGAGGCAGGTATTTCCTAGTGATTTTCAAGTCCAAAGAGGAGTGTGATGCCATCCTCCAAGGAGGTTGTTGGTTTATGGGCTCTCAATCCCTATACGTGAATTTTTGGTCTGCTCATTTTGATCCAAAAGTGGCTGTGCCCATCAAAGCGCTGGTCTAGGTAAAGCTGCCCTTACATCTCCAGAATAAAACTTCTATAGAACTTACTGGAATAAAATTGGGAAATTTCTTGACTGTATTCATTCTAAATCCTCAATGCTGCCTATGCTTGCATTTGTGTACACGTGAACCTCAAAAAAGGATTCCCTGAAGCCATTAGCATGAAGGTTTTGGATTGGATCCACACCCAGGTGTCAGATTATGAATATTTGCCTTTTAAATGTCTATCCTGTCATGAATATGTTCACATTCCCAGAGATTGCCCTCTCAATCAAGAAACCTAAACTAGGAAGGTTTGGCCTATTATGGATTTCAAAAAAGCCCAAAACAAGACGAGGAATAAAAGGTCTGGGAGCAGAAACCCAGGTCTGTAAACCCAAAACCTCCTAAGAACTCAAACAGATTTAATGCTCTATTTTCTGACCAAGAAAAAGATATCCAACCTGAATAGGAAAGACATGATCAAGCCTCTTAAGAAATTAAGCTGGTCAATCATACTCTACCGGAAGGTCATCTTGAAGAACTATATGATGAAGCTGACAGAATGAGTCAGGTTGAACTGGTTGAAAATGTCTTTAATCTTGAAACAAACCCTGGTCCTATTCTCACCAGATCATCCTCTAAACTGGGCAGGAAAACAAACCAAAAAATCAGATTTGAAGAAGCACAGAAAAATGTAGTAGCCAAAACAATCAATTCTGGAGAGTTTCTCTGAAGGTAAGAAATCCTCCAAAATCGATATTGTTC
This sequence comes from Sequoia sempervirens, assembly GCA_007258455.2. Lineage (NCBI taxonomy): Eukaryota > Viridiplantae > Streptophyta > Pinopsida > Cupressales > Cupressaceae > Sequoia > Sequoia sempervirens. The sequence continues at coordinate 34,557 of VDFB02321794.1, forward strand.
TCATGAAATTGTTGGGGCCTGGGAGGTGACCTTAAAAGAAACTACCTCAAGGATCTAATAAACAGTCAATGCCCTTACAATAATAGGAATTCAAGAGACTATGTTAAATCAAAAGGATGATACTAATACCGGGAGATCTATTTGGAACAAATCTGAAATTGAAGTTATCAATACCAGGGGAGCCTCTGGTGGGGCTTCTCAAGCCTTCTAATTGCTTGGGACACGTTCTCACCAAGATTGAAGGTCATCAATGTGAGCAATTTTTCTCACTGACCTTTGATGCTGGAGGGCTTACATTCACTTATTGGATTGTCTATGCCTCAAACTCTCTTGTGGCCACAAAAAAAAATGTTGGCTCTTATTCTTCATTGAGGAAAACAAACCATCCAATATGAACTTAGCAATAGATTGCATTCTTATTCATTTTCCCTTCTAATAAAAGAGGTGATTCTAGAATAAGAGGCACCTGCAAGGAGCACATTGAGGATATTATGTCTCTGGTTGGACTCCAGGATATCAAACCCACTAAAGGAAAATATACATGGTCTGAGAGAAGAGCAGGGTATCATTTCATTTCTGAGAGACTTGACAAGTTTCTATTCCAAGAAGATATCCTCACCTCTTTCCCCTCAATTGTCAACAGCTTTCAACACTTCAGATCACAAGCCAAATCTTTGGACAGCTTAAGCAGTAAAAATAACCTTTTCAAATACAACCCTAATTGGGTTCACTTGAATGGATTTACAGCAGAAGTTGAACACAGCTGGAAAGCCTAGCTTCCCTCTTGTAATGCCCAAGACAAATGGAAGATTGAAATTTCCAGACTGAAAGCTGATCTTAGAAATTGGATCAAATTACATCTCAATTCTGACAGATCAAAACAATTCCACTTGCACAGGCTTGGAGAAATTGAAGAGATCTCATAGTGTGAATCTCCCAATAAAGTTTCATATATGAGAGAGAATACATAAAAAATGTCAAACAGGAAGAGCAAATCAGGAGGCTCAAATTTCATATGACTCAGCTTCACAAAGGAGACTCCAACAGCAGATTTTTTCACCTCAAGACTCATCAGCGAGATCAAAGAAACGTGCTCAAGGAAATAATACTCAACAGTGACAAAGTCGCAAACTTGACAGATATCAAAGATGTAACATATGGTCATTATGAAGTGAAATAACCTGCCCTGTTCTATATACAAATTTTTTCTGTTTCTACCAACTCTAATGATCAGGCATAAATACATATAAACCAGAAGTGCAAATGATAAAACTTTATTCTCAGAATTAAACAATCCACATCTTTCTTGTACAAACACAGTAACTGGTAGAAATTAATTACTAATTTTGACCTGAAATAATAGCCCAACAACAAGTATTTCTGAACAGCCCATATATATTGAATGCTTAGCTACCAATTACCAATATAATCAGTTCTTCAAATGCTGCTCTTCAACACTTCAAAAACTTTATTAAATCATCATGTTAAGCACCAGCACAGCCCCTGAAGTGAGACTGTCAGCCACCATTCCGGGTGTATCTTCCAACATTGAAGATGATATTCTCTGTGAGAAGAGAATCCTGTCCTCACAAAGTTTGTTGTGAACACCGTCCACCAGCTACAACCTATTCCAATCCAAGTTTCAAAACCAGCCTCCTCCAAAATGAACTCTCTCGATCTTTTATTCCTTTCCAAACTGTAACTCCTGTGTTTTCTTGTTTTCTCTTTATTTTTATTTCACCTTTAATTTAATTCTTTTGGAGAACTCATAAAAAGTAAGTTAACTAATTTAACTTTTCCCACTTAAGTTACTTTTTTTGCTTTATTTAAATAATTAATTTGTCTTTTAAATTTAGCCTTTTCAACAATATTAAATTAATTATTTAACCACAATGCTAACTTATAAAATTTGGGGACATTACAGTCTGCCCTTCTCAAATATTGCTTGTCCTCAAGCAATGTCAGCACAACCACGAAACCATCTGAACCACCTGTGATTCCAGGATCCCAAACCAATCTCCTATAGTGACCTCCAATCTACCACTGCACCACTCTGATAAAAATAACCAACTCATCATTATCAATCTGGATTTTCCCTTTATGTTATCCCTCAAAACTGTCAACCTCTGCCCCCAAACTAAAATACCTCTCAATTATATCTAAAAATTTTGTCATACTTCGCTGCCATATAATCATCAAATACTGAAATTCAATCAACTCATCAACCAAATTTGAAAAATCAAAATTTCAACGTTGGAGCAGCAGCTGCAAGGAATTAAATTTCCTATATGTAAAGGATTAAAGAGCTGAAATCTGATTGAAAGAACTTCCCAAATGTCAAAGTTATCTTCATCATTAAGCCTCCATTGATTAAAACTCCACCTATTGTCTAAGAGCAAAGACCAAACCATCTGATTGCAAGCAACATTAATCACTTGTTGGCTGATAGGGGAGTGAACAACAACTTCAAATCTGGAATTTTGCCCAATGCCCATTACATCAATCCAATCCTAAGTTATACCTGGATCCCATATCTTATATTCATCACCAACCATACTTACACCAACAATGTCATGGTTGTTGTTAACACTCATAGAATTCACACTTTCTCCATTCCCTTTAATGGTGTCTTCATAAGTTTCATATACACCTTCCTCCAATTCTGAATTCTCATCAACACCTGCTGATTCACAAAGAGTAGCATGCTGAAAACTTCCTTCAATACCTGTTTTATCTGCTATATCATGACTGCAATCTGCACCTTCATATGTAAATTGATCCTCAAAATTCAAAAATTCATATTCTCGATGTGGTTTCCAATTTCTATCAACATCCCAAATCTCTCCAATATGAGGAACACTAGAATCATTACTCATTATTTCACATCTATGAAGCTTTTCAATTCCTTCAACTAATTTCTTAGCCTCCCTCGTCCTTGAATCACTTTCTTGTTCATCGGAAGTGGTTGCAAAAGAAATTAAATTTTCTGCTTTGTATAATGAAAAGTGGGCCAAACTTAACTGCAAACAATGATCATCGAACTCCTTTTCCTTTTCTTCAACTTGAACGCAAGATCCCTATCCTTAAGCAATTGCATATAATCTGTTTTCATTATTTCCAAAGCTTTTTTGATAGAGTACAAGTGGGTAGGAGAGACTTCCCTTGCAACTCCCTTTTTCCTTTCCTCAATTTGAGCTTCCCAAATGAGTTCTTCAATGACTTTGTGCGTATAATCAAAACGTGATAGAACTGCAACAATCATATCTTCGGTAACTCTCATCTTTGCCATCAAATCACATGACTCATTGGGAAAAGGTTCAATCTCATCTTCATGTAGCAACATTTATGATTTGTCCTCTATGTCATAGCTCTCAAAATCAGCTACATCCTTATGGCATAATTCATTTTCTGAAGTTTGGACAGCATTAAACTCAAAAGGATTTTCTTCCATGGTTATGATTTCTTTTTTGTCCACTTGCTCCTCATTAACCATGTAAGATTTCAGCTTTGTCTCACATTGCTCCAACACATATTTGGCCAACTCATAAGCAGCTGAAAAAGTGACTTGTTCTCACTTCAGGACAGCCAATAACAAAGTTATGATAGGCTGAAAAATCACATCACTTCCATTGATAGCTTGAACCATAACAGTTTTCATAGCTGCAATAATATCCATCATTATGTTCTTTTCTGATTGTAGCAAGGAAATAGTAAAACATGTTATAGATCAAGTCATGTAATTCAAGGTCTAGCATAAGGTTACTCAATCTGATATTTGCAAAAAATTTGAGTATTGCAATCCTTGTAGAAAAGTGAAAACTTTTGATATCACCCAAGTCTTGAAAACTATCCACCAACAATTTAATTACCTCTTTCAGTGTTTCTTCATCATAAGGTACTTGAGGTGCCAATATTCTTATGACCTCATTCAAACAAGAAGCAACCAGCAATCTAACCTCTTCATCAGCATGTCTCAACCACCTGTGCTGACCCAAAAAAGTCACTATAGGAGCAAGAGCAATCTGCAATACATCAGGAGGTGACTGCTCAACAATGATCAAACATTCTTCTACACTTTTCAATGTGGCCAATACATCATTCTTTGACTGAGATATGTAACCAAGCTTACTACTAGATTCATGGAGAAGTCTTGCCAACCATTTCTTGTCTTTGCTTGCCATTACCTTGTTTGCATAGTTTTTTTTTTCCTGATACCCTATTCTAATACCAATGTAATGTCCTACCCTATTCTATACAAAAAAATTTGATTCTACCAATGGCCTGACTCAGGCAGTTCGTCAAACAATTCATTGTCTACTGTACTATCTTGAACTCGTTTCAGTAGGTTCACAAGAGTAATAAATGTGGCAATACAGAAACAAGCTTATTTTTTATATTTCCCACAATATTACATTTAATCCAAATGATAAGTTTTTGCAGATTGAAAGCATATAAACACTATAACTGAAACAACTTTCAAGTCAAAGCATTTGATATCTCATTTCAGTAAATTTATTTTTCTGTTACATTGAAAATTATGGCTGACCTGGTAATAAGAGACGACTTAGCCTTGCAAAGATTAATTCATCTTTCTATATGAGTGGCGTCAGACATCCACAATTTCACAATCTGAAGACTCTTCAAAGCTATTTATTCAGACTTCAGATAAATACAAATGTTGAATTGTCCCTTCCCATGGTACAAGAAATGCATCAAATGTAGCGATACCCAAACTTAATACCACGCCTCTCTATCATTACACATCATTCCCTCCACACACAATCTCCAGCAACAATACTTGCAAACAGTATATTATCCTCCTTGGATAACAGCACATGAAATATTTCTTTAAGATGCGGCGCAAAACTTCATCACCTTTTAATATTCATTGTCCAAGCGTCTTTGCTACGAATTTCATTGATAAAGATGACCCAAAGTATATAGATACTTGCCATGTGGAACCAAACTTCCAAATAAACACTCGATCACTTGTAATAGAACGTCCTTCTTGAAAACAATGACTTGCCCAATTTAAATGCCACAACATCCAATTGATGACCAACTCCTATTAAAGCTACGGTAGGAGGTGACATGTGACAAGCTTCAGCAACTCTAAATTCTTCTTCGATTCATATTTCTTTGTCTCCTTTCTTGATGTGTCTCCTCATTCAAGATATTGAAGTATATATTGACGTGTCTTCTTCATACATGCAATGGCCAAGATGAATATGAAGCGGCAATTCTAAAGCAAACCATACAAATTAATTTTCCTTATAATAATCCTTATATCGTTGTTCTTGGCTGAGACATTCAACTTCAATGATGAAAAATACAACTTCCACGTTATTCCTCTCCACGTTGCTACGGCTCAAGCCATTTACCGTTTATTGCTAATACTTACGTCCTGAATATGAAACACCTTCACGCCCAACGTAGCAACAACTCATTAAGTGTTTATGAGTTAGGTGCTCTCAGTAAATGAGTCGATGCTTGATGAACTGGAAGATCATTGCTGTGAAATTGAAATCGAATCTCCCGACAACCAACAATTAGACGTCTTCACTAATAGCATCCCAAACAATATTCTGAGATAGAAACGGCATACATTAGTCAAGGATTTTTCAATGAAATGTCCTTCAATTCATATTCCAGACTCCCCTACTTCTCCGCAGTGTTGTTTTGAACTATAGAAGTTATTAGAACTGATACCAAACGTCCGATACATAGCATAATAGAATATCAATTTCTCATATTGGCAATGGAATTTAAGCTTCCCACGGCATCTCCATATAGGCAACGCATTTTTTTAAAATAATAGACGACTCCTTTAGTTTGGCATCTCACCCATCCTAGCGGTAGAGATGTGTCTTTATTTCTCTAACCAGAGACTATACCCAACTCCCACGTCATCAGTATTATTGCCACGTTCCATTACCATCTCTCCAAACGGCTCCTTTGGTAATATTCTTGCAATATTAGGAAACCGTTTTCTTGAATGGCTCTTCAACTCCTTTAATCAATGACTCTTAGCATAGCACAAAACTTGAATCAACGGCAGGTAAGGAAACAAACTCAACAACTTGCCATTAAGTAATCCAAACTCTAAATATGCGTGTCTATTCTCTGAGAGACTATTGGATATGTCACAACTTGCTTCCAAACTCACGTCTCCAATGAATACTTGACCTCCCGACTCTACACACAGACCTAGCTATAGCAGCTCACAATTTAAAATTGGATTGTATAAACTGAAGTTGTCGAGTAAATAAAATATGAAAGTTTCGTCTTTAAGATTTATACAATGGCAATCCACGGTTTTAGCACCCGTCTCTTTGAAATGCCCGATAATCTGATTTGGAATTCAAGTGTCAAGGAGTAGCGGCCATTATGTAATGATTTTCAATATATCCATTCAATTTAGCGATAACCTTTAAGAAGTGTTTGTTCCTACGATCATTCTTCTTCCGTCGACTTCAATAAAAGGTCACTTGAGTGTTGAATAATGCCTGGAAACTCACAACATCACTTCTTGATAAATCATTGATATTGAATCAGAACAAAGTCGGAGATGTTCTCCAATTCGACATATAATATGTGCCTTATCGTGAGTCTCCCACTGAACAATTTTTGCCACCTAAGCCTTCCTAGGCTTAAATGAGATTACATCTAAACTTATTGCTTTGCATCACATCTCGAGCCCCTTAATCTCTTTGACCAGTTAGTTGTTTTCTTTTCAAACATATCATAAAATATATGATGACAGTGATATACTTGAGAGATTATTACCTCAAAGTTTGCTAAGATTTGCCACGACTCTATGAAGATTGATTCTCCCTTATAATATATCCGCCAACACTACTCACAAGATGGCAGGAAGAGTTGAGCTCTGATACCAATGAAATAACCCGCCCTGTTCTATATACAATTTTTTTTTGTTTCTACCAACTCTAATGATCGGGCATAAATACATATAAACCAAAAGTGCAAATGATAAAATTTTATTCTCAGAATTAAACAGTCCACATCTTTCTTGTACAAACACAGTAATTGGTAGAAATTAATTACTAATACTCACCTAAAATAATAGCCCAGCAACAAGTATTTCTAAACAGCCCATATATATTGAATGCTCAGCTACCAATTACCAATATAATCAGTTCTTCAAATGCTACTCTTCAACACTTCAAAAACTTTATTAAATCATCATGTTAAGCACCAGTACAGCCCCTGCAGTGAGACTGTCAGCCACCATCCTGGGTGTATCTTCCAACACCGAAGATGATATTCTCTGTGAGAAGAGAATCCTATCCTCACAAAGTTTGCTGTGAACACCATCCACCAACTACAACCTGTTCCAATCCAAGTTTCAAAACAAGCCTCCTCCAAAATGAGCTCTCTCAATCTTTTATTCCTTTCCAAACTGTAACTCTTGTGTTTTCTTGTTTTCTCTTTATTTTTATTTCACCTTTAATTTAATTCTTTTAGAGAACTCATAAAAAGTAACTTAGTTACTTAATTTAACTTTTCCCACTTAAGTTACTTTATGCTTTATTCAAATAATTAATTTAAGTTGTCTTTTAAATTTAGCCTTTTCGACAACATTAAACTAATTATTTAACTACAATGCTGACTTATAAAATTTGGGGAAATTACATGAAGCTCTCTATCAAAAATCTGATGGAGACTATTCTTCCCAGACCTTGCTTCTACAAAATATTCCAAAGGTCATAATTGAGGAAATCAAAAAAATTCTCTTACCAAGTGGTCACAATGGAAGAACTCAAATATATGTTTCAAGCTCAATAAAGGACAAAGCCCCCAACCTTGATCGTTTCTCAAACTCATTCTACTACCAATTCTTTGACTTAATTGCTGTTGTTCTCTATCTGATTGAGGATGTTGATTAAAAAAGGTAAGCTCATTTGTGCTATTAACTCTACTTTTTTAATTTTGATTCCAATGGAAAAAAATATTGTATCCTTCACCAGGTTCAGGCAAATCTCATCATGCAATTCTTCATACAAGTTCATGAAAACAAGTATAGAAAAGAAAATTAAAAAGTATTTTGGCCTTCTCATATTAGATGAGCAAGAAATCTTCATACCAAGGAAACAAATATACAAGATACTGATTGTTCATGAAGCATTGCATACCAACAATAGAGAAGCAAAGAAAAATATTGCTATAGAGCTTGAGATGGCTAATGGCTTTTACAGAGTTGATTTAGAATTTTTCGCTCAAGTCTTGTAAGCCTTTAGACTCCCTCCACTCTTCTTGAAGTGGATCTTTGGTTGCATCATGAATCCGTGAATGGTCCTTATTGTCAATGGGTCCCTAACCAGGTCCTTTAAGGCTTCCAAATGTTTATGCCAAGGGTGCCCCTTATCTTCATATCTATACGTTATTTAGCCAACACTTCGGGAAGAGCCCTCTCAGCTGAAAGGAGAGCCAAGAACATACCTAGAATCAAAATTGTCAATGCGATTAAGGAGATTAGCCACCCACGTACAATTTGTTGATCACACAAAATTGATGGGAGAAGCCACTAAACACAATGTTAGAAGGATAAAGTATTGCTTAAATTCATTCCATAATGTTTCAAAACCTGTAATCGACATCAACAAGTGCAAATTTTATACTATAAACACCTCTTCAAGCTTTTCTCAAATTCTCCAGTTTCAACATAAAGTCTTTGGTCTTTTCAAATATCTAGAGGCTCTTATTGTCAATGGGTCCCTAACCAGGTCCTTTAAGGCTTCTAGATGTTTATGCCAAGGGTGATAACATTGATTTATAGACATTATAGAACCTTAGTGAGCATGGGTAATTGATTAGAAATTATGATGTTCTTAATATATACTTATGAACATGAATTAATAAGGATATGGTTGATTGGTGTGTATATTCAAGGAAGGGATTTATTATTAAAGTTTTCCTAAAGCCTTCAAGACTACATGTTTTGTTGTCATACTCGTTCAGAAAGAGGAATAGTTAAGTAAAATGACAATTGGTTTATGTTCCAATTTGACCTTAGCTAGGATACTAATAGATGGGATTATTCTATGAGTTGTCTATGCAAGGCATGATTGATACATTTTTGCATTATGAAATTGGCATTTTGTAATGTCCCCATTTTAGCCATATGCTCTTATGTGACTGATAGCCTATTTCCAAGAGCCCGTAGGCTCGTCAAAGGTAAAATTAGGGTTTCCTATTTTATAGGAGGTTTCTGAAACATTTTTGAAGGTTTACATGTAAGAGTTTCTGATGCATGTCTAGTGGAGTTTTCTGGGTTTTAGGAGAGCTTCGGGATGGTGTAACATGCATCTCCATCTAACAACCTTTTCCAACACTTGCTATTTTTAGCCTACACATTGGAGTTTTGAAATTTGGATTGTGAATTCTTTTTGGGTTTTCAAAAAGCTTCAAAATGATATGGCATACAGATTCATTGGGCAACTTCTTAGAGTTTACTATTTTTAATAAGTTTTATTTCTGGCAGTGCCATCTTGGGCCGTGGCATCAGCAGTCAGTTCAGTTTTCATTTCGGGCAGTGCACTCTGGAGCATATTTAGCTTTTAGCATTTTGAGGCTCTTTTTGGGTAAAATGATTTATTCTAAGTCATTAATGTTATAATTTCTATTTGGGCCCCTTGGCCTAGTTTAATGACTTCATGTTGTTTTAAAAGGTGGGCTTTTGAGGGTGGACACCTCATTGAGAGATAATTAATATTTCAAAAGTTAAATAATTATCCTTGTGCCTTGGACGCCTAGAATGAAGGAGAATAAAGTGTGATTTAAAATTAAATATTTCAAAAGAAGCTTGGGCATCCCTTTTGGAGGGAAAAGGTAGAATTTGAAAAGTCACCTCATAGTTCTATTTAAGAGAGACTTTGCTCCAGCATTTGGCATCCAATGTTTATGCTATGGTTATGTTGTCGAAATGACTTCACAGATTTGGCTTTGAGGAATGCATACCTCCTAGAGAAGAACCAATTTCGTATTTGAAAGATAACACCTAGTTGGGAATATTGCTGCTTCTCATCCAGACTAGCAAATTGTGCTTCAAAGTTGGCGAATTTGGTGATATTTCAGTTTCTGTAATTGTTGGTTGTCATATAGCTGAAGTAGATTTTGGTTTGCAGCTCTTAGAGTAAATTTGTTTTGGTTGTGGGTATTTGTTCATCTCATTCCTATGCTTGAGGTGACCCATATCATGCATTTTCAGATTTTATTGAGAAGTATTTGATTTTATGGAGGTGGTTGCCCCATTTATGAGGCTGTACCATGCCTGGGAGCTCTTGAAATTCATGCCAATTAATTATTGAGCTTTGTTTGCAGTTTCTTGGTGGGAATTTGGGCGCCTTTCCCTTTAGAAGCAATTGTTTTTTGTTGCAGGTCATTTGGAGGAGTTTTGAGGATGTTATGAGCATTTTGGACGGTTAGGTTTGCTGTTTTTATGAAATTTTCAATAGCTGGTTTTACATCAGATTTATATCAGAACAGTGTAGGGTTTGATTTTCAGTATTTGTGAAGATAATAAGTGTGAGAGATCAGTCCTTTCATTCACCTTGATTGTATTGTAATAGCACTTGTAATTTTGCAAACATTAATCATTGTAAGACTGTAAACAGTAGTATTGTTCCAGTCATTTTATTTGCTGCATTTACTTGTGTTTAATTTCACACATTGTAACCCCTAGGTGGTTTACCGCCAGTGTGGAGAAAAGAATAATTAAATCTCTCAAATCTCACCCATTGTTTAAGTGGCGAATCCCCACTGTTGAGTGGATGCCTACTGTAAAGCGGATGAATTATTCATTGTTGTAATTTTTTTTCCCCCACTGAACAAGTGGTTGTGTGGATTCTTCATGGTCAGTTCTCCGCCTACTTTAATTCAGCATTGTTCTTCATTCCAGTTTGGTTGCTAACGACCCCTTCCCATATGCTATCACCTTGCCTCTCAAAGGATCTTGGTGAACATTCTTGGCAAAGGTTACTTTCAGCTATTTAGTTTTTGGGCTAATCCTTAATGGGTGCTTGTTGTTGTTGAAAAAATCCAAGAAAAATTTAAGGGGCATATTTCACATTTCCTGCCACCTATGACTTAACTTGTATTCAATATTATAATGGCTGTAGCATGCTAACTTTGTCTATGGCAGTCCTTGTATACTAAACAAGTTGTCCAATATATGAAACAAGATAATCCTTGATTGCGGCTTTGATCATGAAGATCTAGAGATTTGCAACAAGGGGTGTGTATTTTGTAGATTTTGTGATCATGATTCATCATTGGTCTATTATTTGGTTAGACTTATAGTTTGATGGAGGTTTGGGGGCAACACCCCCAACAAGGTCAAGGGGTGGCGTCCCTCGCGAGGTTCTAAGGGCAATGCCACCAAACCCAAATTAACACCTTCAAAACCACATAAGCCTTCATAGTACACACCATTTTCATACTTTTTGTAAATCCTAGATGAGCATGTCATCAACAAACAAGCATTGAAAGGTTGTCATTTTTTTTTAAGTAACTAAAATACCCTAACATACCTTGCAATTTTTTGACATACCAAGGGCAATTCCTAAATTTTGACTAAAACGGGGATGGGTGAGGACGTTTCCTACCCATCCCCGCATCCCCAAAATGTCCCCTATAGGGGATGAGATCATTTTGGGCAAGGGACGCATCCTTGGGGAAAACTAATATAAACCATTTTGATTTATTTTTAAGCTTTTAACACTTAACAATTGACATTGGAATATTAATTAGTACTTGTGTTTATATTTAACTTTGCACATTTTGTGAAAATTATGGTTATTTTATAAGTTACAATTCACCTAATTTCCTCCAAAAAACTGAAATCTAGCAAACATAAATATAAATCCTAAAAAATCATTTCTATTCATCTTGAAATTCACCCATTTGACAATTTTTTTAAAAAGAGCACTTCCAATATGTTAAAAAAAGGGCTTTCACTTAATGGTTAATTATTTTTCATCTCCAACTATGACTTCAAATGTTACACCCCAATTGTGTATTTACTATTTAGTAATTTACTATTACTATGTAGGGTAAATGTGAATGTAATTTGAATTTTGAAGGTGAGTAAATCATACTTGCACTTTGTTATCCGTGAATTATGAATGAATGTTATCTCATTTAATGATATGTGAAGAAATGCATATATGTGAAATGAATGGTTATTGAATTGATATTCTAACTATGGAGATGTATTATGTGTAATGCATATTTTGTAAACAACTGACTATTGTGGGCATGTGTTAGTTGGATGCAGGTATATGTTCAATCCTCCAGGCGGAGGGGAAGTATCACTCGGGAAAAGGTCTTGGTCGGGTAACCAATAACGTAACCTATCTGAACTTACACACACTCACAGTAGTAAGGTTGAGTCAAGTTATTATGTTGGGAGTTGGTAAGTCATCCTTAGTTTGATGTGCCCGCATTAGTAAGGGTCTTGATTTGTATTGAGTGCATTATTGGGTGATGTTTATTTGTTTGAGGTAGTGAGTTCTTCCCTTTATTACCATGCTTGTATTGATGAGTTGAACATACGTGGAATATGTATATGTTCACATATGCATGTCAATGATAGACCATACGCATGAACACGTACATGAGGGTACATGGGTAGACGTACCTATGCACACTTATGAACGGGTTGCTTATGCGCATGGAACTATCAAATGGACCTAACGACATGTATATGTATATGTATAGATATATGGCACGTAGGTGCCTCTCAATACTATAGAATTTTGTGTAGGAGTGTGGTGTGCAATCGAATGTGTGTGTAAATATATATATACATGTATCAATACACATGTATGTTTGTGCAATCAAATGTGTGCGTGTATATATATATACATGTATCAATACACACGTATGTTTGGCAAACGGACATGCCCATACGAATGTATTGATATATGTACACATACGTATGCATGTACATAGAGAAATATATATATATATACGCAATTGATATAATTATTACTACTATGTGAATGTTAACTTGTTTGTATTTGTTTGTATATCGAATGTATACATACCTTATTGGCATAAGATATATATATATATATAGATATACATACATTCATACATACATATATATGTGTGTGTGTGTGTGTTGATATATATATATATAAATAAGTATATTAATATATATTTAAATATGATTATATGCTTAAGATCAATTAACATATTTTATACTTAGAGGCCAATTTATTTAAATAAGCATAGGCCGATTGTTTATAACATATACAAGCATGTTAAAGGCTGAATATAATACATATTGGCAGTGAGTAAAGATCGATTTATATGCAATATAATTCGCAGCAGTTAAGTCGAGATGGAGAATTTGACACAGTCGATGCTTTGAGGTAAAACATCTTTGACTTAGTAAACAGCAATTACTTGAGACACCTTATCATATATCGATGGATTAAATACCAACAGCAAAGTAAATGTAAGTGCATGATGATAGGATAAGTTACAGCAAGGTGATGAAATGGTCAAATCGTCATTTATGTGCCAAGCGACTCTTCAATACTCTGTTTGCTGCAAAGCAAAGACTTAGTTGACTTGAGCATGTGTTGCATTTTGGGAGTTGACTAATTCAATGAGAAAGGCTGTGCCAAACTTATAGGAAGAGTGACTGCTGGCTTGGCGCTATATTATGAAGTTCTAATTGTTGTAGAAGTACATTTTGGAAGCAATTCAATTGTCACTATTTGGCCATGTGCAGATTGAAATAGTCATAAGCTGCTGTCAAACTTAGAGGTCGACCTATAGCTTATTTTGCTTAGTAAACTCTTTATTTGCTGCCACCTTTTTGCCAAGTGAAGTGAGTCAACTTGCATAGAGGTTTTTATTAATATACATGCCTTTTTTGTAGGCTGTGAAGTCTCTATCTTGCTGTATAAATAGAGAGGCTTATGCTCTCTTTTGGGATGCATTCTATTACATTCTATTCTCCACTTCTAGTTTGCATTTTCTGAAAGTTCATTCTGAGTATTGTGTGAGAACTTGAGTATTTTGAAAGAAGTATATTATCAACTTGAGAGAGAGGTTTATTGAGGCATTGCTTGTGAGATCAAAACAAAGATAGTTGCTGTTTTGGAAAGTTGTACAACAATCAATCAATTGGACAAGCGTATTACAAGCATGAGGATAATCTTCTTTTATTTGTCTTTGTTTATAAAAGATTGATTCTTGAGTGTTTAATTGATCTATTGAGATAATTTGTGTTAGGGAAATATAGCATCTGATTTGAAAGGAATGTAGAAGTTGTTTATGCTGTTTTGTGAAGTGTTGGTAATTACTACATGGTAGGAGGAATTGTTTCTCATAGGTATTATTATACTAGATATGATTAAACAAAGGTAGCTTAAGGGTTACTCATAGCTAAGTTATTTAATTATATTAAATAGCTAGTGGGCTACTTCTCAGATTGTTTGTCCATTGAAGGGAGGGAATTTTTACATATTCCTTGTGAGTAGAAATACCCTAGAGTATGTAAGATAATGATAGGTTAATTTTGGGGTTAAAGACTACCCATGGGAAGGACTACCTATGCATAGATTATAGTGGCCTTAAGTCAAAATGAGCTTAAGTAGTGTAAGTGAATAAAATGACCATCACTCAAAGTACTGAGTGAGAACACTTTGTCCAAAGTAGTGTGATTGCCTTTGGCTCCACTGTCAATTCACCGTGTCCATGTAGTGCATGCTAGTTGCAGATTGTAGGGTTACAAGTTCTAGTCATGTAGGGTACAACACTAAGCTCAATGTGGTTGTCGTACGAGGTTACTCCACCAATCTCTTCGTCGAAGGGTAGGGCCATCTATCATACGATAGATGTACGGGGGACTACATATGAGTTTGTGGTTGGCGGAAAAGCACTTGAGTGGTGCTTCTCCTCCTCAGCAAGCGACAGAAGACCAAGGTTTTGAAAGGTGGATCCTAGACCATCTATATCTATTGCTTTGAAGCTTAGTTGAGGTATGTATGTACTTGTACACATTCTTGGAATATTGTAATTCATGAAATTATTATATTGAAATGGAATCCTTGTTGTATATTGTTATGGCATCTATGTTCATTTGTTCTCAATAAAAAAAAGAATTTTTTTATTGCAATGGCTTGTTACATAGTTTAATTACTCGCAAAGTGGAAACTTAGAAAAAATTACTTCAGTGAACGGTTGGCATGTTACATCAAAACAAATCCATGTGCTCCATCTCGTTCTATTGTGCTTGTCATGTTGAATGTGTTTGCAAGGCATCCATTGTTGTGCTACACTACTGCGTGTGACTTTTTATCCCTATCAATTCTATGCGTGTGAGTTGGTTGTGACGTACATTGAATGAAATCCCAACATGGGTTGTAGCATTTAACTTTCAAAGTGTTGGGACTCAATTTGACAACGCAAAAATTTGCTTAAGTCCCACCTCCCTTGTGCATTTGACCTCATTTTGCCCATCATATATAAAAAAATTGAGAATTCGATTGGGTATTCCCTTGGTCCAATTGCCTAAATGTTGTCCCTCGTCATCCCTCATGTTCCTATCTAATGTTGAAAGTTTTGAAAATCCAAAAAGTTATGTCTGGGAAAGTTTTGGTCATTTTCCTCAATTCTACAAAGTTGTGGAGTTTTAGTGGAGTAATAGACGCCTTCTGGTCATTTTGTCTCCCATACTAACCTCCACTCCTGCATAGAAGTTCCACTAAGTCTATCGAGTCCCTTCCACTCTTCATTTTCCTTTGCTTCTACCTTTTGCAAGTTTTTGATGGACAATTGTACTTCTTTGTCCCAAACTCTAGGTATCCTCTTCCATATCCCCGCATCCTCCAATTCCCAACTTCTAGTCAAGTTTCATGTGCTTTGAAAACTTGCTAGGTTCATCTAGACTTCTTTCGTTCCCTTCTTCCTCCCGACCTCCTATCCTCATCCACTCTTGATTCCTACAACCCTTGATCCCTTCCCAATTTCCCTTTAGTGGACTTGCAAGGTTCATCCAAACTTCTTTTGTTTCATCTTTTTCCATCCAAACCTCTTGTCGCCTTCTACAACCCCGCATTCTCCCATTGCATTGCTTTCGTTCCCAATTTCTTGATTTGTGGACTTATTAAGTTTGAACAGACATCTTCCTTCATCCATTTTCACCTCCAAACACCCCAATCTCAAGTTCTCTAATCATTTCCCACGTTCCATCTAGTTCCCTTTTTGTGGAATCTTGTTGCACTTTCAAACCTATGAATTTCTTCCAATTCTACTTCCACTTCCCTTCATCAATTCCACATGATTTTCCCACATTCCTTCAATTAATTTCTTGCAAACTTTCAATGGCATCTAAACTTTTTGCCTCCACTAGTTCTACATTGAATTCCCACAAAGTTTCCCAATAGCTTTGTTACTCATTTCCTCCTATCATGCAAAGTTCCTTTGGAGCTCAAGATGTTCCAACCTTCAATTCTACACCCTTTCCCCACATGTTCTATGTTGGCGTTTAAATTAGCACCTCTGGAGTGCTGATTGTAAACATTCAGCTATTTCAAATGTTTTGCAACACTTCTTCGTTATTTAAAGAGAAGTCCCTCTCTGCTGAAAGCAATGCATAAGTAAGGGAATGGTTAACTAAGGTTCCTATCTTTTTGTACTTCAGCGGTAGGACACAAGGGTGCACAAACACAATGCGTCGTAGCTAAACTTTTTCTCTGGTTTCGGCAAATCTTAACTACAACTATTCTAGCTTTTAATCTATCCAATACCTTCAAGGTAAACAGAGCATGAGGGTAAAGGAGCGGGAATGGATGGTTGGATCACCTGAATTCGCCATCTCCTGAGAATATGACCGAGGCTCTGAACTCTCGGGTATACACCGAGATAAGGTTGGTACAAGCAAACACTCTTTACGGTAAACTAGATCTGAGACCTACCAAGGAGGAGGAACCCCTATCTGAGGTATGGGCTAGGAAATGGTTTACAAGAAACGACAAATTGACGATGTCTTGGCCAACAATCTTGCTGAGGAGGAACCCCTATCCGAAGTATAGATTGAACTACAATACATTAAACAACAACAAACGACAACTGTTAATGACAAATATCCAAGGAGGAGGAACCCTATCCGAGGAGGGAAATGAAACAACAAGTTATTAGATACAGGACGTAGACATAACTCAAATAGGATGATCAAAATGCAAGCGCCTTCTGATATTCTTCTTCAAAGCTTCATCAGACAAAGGTTAAGGATGGCAAAGAAGACGCGAAATCATGCACAATTACAAACCAGCGGGCTCTCATCCCAGAGTGACGAATATCCGCTTTCAAAGGCTGTTGGCAACAATGGCCTTGTAGAACATAGCAAGTGGATTAAACAAACAATGAGCCCAAAGGCTCAGCATAGAACTCGAAGTGGGCAACCCCAAAATCTCCTTGAATTAACAATGAGTTCTTGCCAATCAATTAGCAAGATTTATTCCTAAAAAACAAAAGGGGCGAAAACAAGCTTGATTAATGAAAGCGAACAAAGAGTCAACTGGAAACTACTTCAGTTAACTGAAAGTAAACAAAGAGTCAACTGGAAACTACTTCAGTTGACTAAAAGTAAACTAAAGGTGAACTTTAATGTAAGTATCCCTCCAAAATAGACATCCACATTTAGTGGAGATCTAAGATCCACAAATCATGGAAGTCGATTAGACATCCTCAATCAGTGGGATCTGACAATGCATGATTTAAGGGATATGAAGTTAACTTGGAAAGGGGCATCAAGTTAACTCCAATTACATTTAATGTTATCTTGAGTTGACTTGGAAAGAAGCATCAAGTCAAACTCAAGTATCATAAATGCCACTTGGAGGGTGTAAGACGTCCTTCTTTGGTGCCTTTTATAGCTCGCCATTAATCAATAGTGTTTTTATCCATTCGTTGACTTCATCAGCTTCTGGGGAGTTAATGCTCTGTAGAATGATGATGTGGCGACGCAGCATTACCTCACCTGTTGTGGGTTGATTTTCGAAGTCTATACACTGAGATGCTGCTTCTTCGAACTTGGTTGATAAAGCTGCTACCTTAGCCAGCTTGCAACCATTTGGATCATCAAGAAAGGTACTGCGGATGACGTTTCTGAACTGATTTTGTATAGTGACCATCTTGACATATTCTCCTCCTTCACACTGATATTCCATGCAAGGGAAAGATATTACCAACGTTCTTGCAAAGTTGATAATAGTGGCGACTACCCGTCTATAATCAATCAACTCCATTGAATGGGTGTCATAGGCTCTCACCTTGTACGCCAACTGTTCCTTCCAAGCAAAGAGATGTTGCTTGTTTTCCTCGGAGTAGACTGATTGATACGCCAATTGCAAGTCTGCAATTGTGCTCTCGTCTTCTAGCCTCTTTTCTGCAATTCTTTGTTCTGATTGCTGGATCTCTGCACGTAGTCCATGCGCTCTATCCCGTAACTGGTATAAATTTGCCAGTATACATCTTCCCTTGAGAACAAACTCTTCCACTTGATCTCTCAAGTGTTTTCCGTATGTTATCAATTGTTGATGATTTTGTTGTGCAGGGAGATCTAACAATCCTGTTGGCAAGGCTGAGACGTTTGGGGTGCCATGTATCAAGCTGGTTATGTATGATCTCAGTTGCTGATTTTCAGCCTTTAAGGCTGCTTTTTCTTTTCCATCCTTGGCCATTCTTTCTTGTGCGCTCACCGAAGCTATTCTGAGAAGGTCTGCCTCCACTTGTCGTGTAGTCTTCCCAAGGTTAAGTTCAGACAATGTGTAGTCCTCTACTTGTACCTCGTGTATGCTCTTCTCTACTGGTGGGGCAGCAATCTCTATGATAATTTCACACTCTGCATTCCTCTCTATGTGAACTTGCCTCTTCAATTTCTTCGCCGGCACATCTTGTGGGACGTGGTCAAATTCGGTGAAGTCAAGTTCATAGGAGGGTTTTTCCCTCTTTCTCCCTAGGAAGCTTTCAAGCCAAATGGAGTCTCAACGATCTTCACTAGGAGGACTATGAGGCCCTTGAATGCCCGATGTGTGAGACTGTGCTGGAGCAATGTCTCTCGGTGGCGAATCCAAGTCAATGAGGACTTGTGACTGTTGTGATGGTGTTGATGTTGGCGGCTCTGTCTCCATAATAGGCACCGTTTCTGCTGCTACTTCCTCTGTTGCTGGTTCTACTACTGGTACTTCTGCTATTGGCTCAGCCATTGGCTCTTCAACAAATATTGCAGCTGGCACCTCGGCAACAACTTCAGCTGTTTTAGTGGTAGCATTCTCTACTCTTTGCTCTGGGGAAGCAATACCCATGATAATCTTAGGACTATGTGTGGCTTTCTCCACAGGTGTCCTCTGTGTTCTAGGCTTTGTAGGCTTCGACATCCTCATCCCTCGAGGAGGATTGCACCATTGCTTCTCCCTAAGCTTTCTCTTTGAAGTGGAAGGTGGTGTAGACTGAACCTGTGGCAGCTCTATTCTATGAGGTATCACCTTCCTGGATTTCTTGCTGTCGAGATAGAGTTGGCTATTTCTAACCACTCTACTCGTTCTTTCCTCTATGGAAGTGTTTTCCTTGGCATACCAATCCACTCTTGGGAGTGATTGGGAGTCAACTGAATCTGCGAAGAACGAGGGGAGAATGACTTCTCCTTCATCATCGGATAGGCCCTCGATGTCTGCTGACATGAAATCAGCAATTTGCGAGAGTCGGAATCTGCTGTAGTTCCTTCTTCGCACTTCATACTCATCTTGATAGTTTACCCAATAGTCTTCCATGGAAGACTTATGTGACGAGTGTTGCTCAAGATGCGCCGCGTAGAGCCCTCTGGGATCATAGGATCTTCTCTCAATGAGATACTTGAGATTAAACCTCACCGTTTCTTGACTCATCATCTTAGCATCTGCCGCGAATCTGCATCTATAGAGTCCCATTCCAATGGGAAAGTTAACAGTTGTCTTCTTCTTCAAGCGCAAATAGACATGGACTTCAGACAACTGTCTCACGAATTCCATGAAGACTACCCTATCTGAAGGGTATCTTGGTAGCATGGCGGGGTGACCAATGTAACCATACACGCGTATGTAGGAGAATGCAGGGAATTGGATGAACCAATCCGCCATTGCCTCCTTGGCTGCTTGTGAAAAATGCACGTGCATCTCATGGTCTATCTCACGTACTATGTGCATAATGAAGTGATCACTTGTTCTCTTGAAGTGTCGTTCCGCTTGAGTAAACTCAAGACGTGTAAAATGCTCGTGAACCTTCTGCACACCTAAGGTTCCCACATTGTTCAATAACCCGAAATCACCTTGGAAGGCAATTAGGTATACTAGGTAAGAGCACATGTGGAACCTATGAACTTCCAAATACCTAGTGATCTGTTGGTGGAGTGTGTCACTAATCAGAGTGGTCCAGTCATAATGTTCCCTTTTGCCAATGATTTTCACAATGACATAGAACATCCATGACTGAAAGAAATTGCCATCTTCTTCTCCAATGATTCTATTGAGTAAAGTGATTAACACTGAGTACTCATCTTTACATTCTCCTTGTCCCACCAACTTAGGCAAGCTATCCTTTGTCACTTTTAGCCATTTTTCAGCTATTACCCTTTGACATTTGTCCTTGGCTGTCTCGAATGCCTTCTCACATTCCGTCACTAATATAACTTTGTTGTTAGGACATGATGGGATATCAAAGCACCTTTCGATATCCTAAGGTTTTAAACTGCAAACAATTCTTCCATCTGCTGCTCTGATTTCTCTAGTGGTAGGATTGTAATGCTTAACACAAGCAATTACAAGCTCCACGCTTTGCAGTGTGATGGGAATGGATGCGGCCTGTAGCAACCCGGATTCTTCAATATTCTGCAATGTGATTTGATTCATTCCTTCCAGCTGCTCCAGATCAACCACTAGATTTACCTGATGTAAATTTGTGTCAATCGTTTTCAAGTAATCATGGAATAGGGCCGTCTTGGTCCTGTACTGTACCTGAGAGTACTGTGTTATCCTAAATTTTTAACTCGTTTAAAAATTTGGGTAACCAATCAAAATTTTCTTAAAACTTGAGATTTTTCTTCTCTAAGGCACGCATTACGAGGTGCAAAGGGTGGAAAATCTCTGTTTCAAGTTGATTAACCTTTGGGCTATTCTTTTTCCTCTTTACGTTTCCGTTTTCGTCGATTTCTGACTTGTTTTTAATGTCTTTTTGGCCAATTTCGGGTTTTCTGAGCAACTCAGCAAATAGGGAAATTTAGACTCAAAAGCAAAATTGTCAAAGTGTCTAAAAAAACCCGAAATTGCTTAAGTTGTCTAAAAAGTCCGATTTTTGTTAAAGTCATTTTATTTTGACAAAAGCAAAATTGCTAAACCTCATAAAAAACCCGATTTTGATTAAATGGCTTAAAAAGTTCGAATTTTTTACAATGTTCATTATGAAAATTGTCTTTTTACTAGAAAAGTGCGAATTGGTCAAAAATGAAATTGCTAAACCTCATAAAAAACCCGATTTTGCAAAAAAGAGCATGAAAAACCTCATAAAAAACCCGATTCATGATTTTGATGTTATTTTACATTGTCAAATCTTCAGAAAAGTCCGATTTTTCCTAGATTCAAGCTGGTTGAATTGTTCTTTGCATTTATTTCCTCATTTCATGGAGTTTTGGTCGACCTTGATGCTTCAAATTCGGATTTTTACCAGTAAATAACCATTTTTTGTCTTCTTCAACGCGTCTAGGGTTTTTGTTTCTGCATTTTCGCGTATTACAACTTGTTCCAGGTATGATCCGCACTTATCTCTCTTTCTTTCAATATTTTACTATCATTTATATGCGTTTTTGTCTTTTACATACCACGTTTTACATTGTTATGAATGTTTTAAAACGCGTTTTTCATTCTTACGCGTTTTTCTTTCAATCCTTTGCTTTCATCATGGTTATTGTTTTATATTTGTTGGTATTTTTGCTAGTTTATTCAAAACGCGTTTTCTCTTACTGGTTTTCTTTGTTTTAAATACATTTATTTATCTCAAAAGTGCGTTTTTCTTCTGAAAGATTCGCCTTTACATTTAAACGCGTTTTTGTAAAACTACATTTGTATCATCTACCTCCATTGGCCTTCATGTAGAAATGCGTTTTACATTTCTTTCATTTCATTCATTTCGCCTTCTCCATTTCATTAAAATTTTGCCTTCCATTTCACATATCTCCACACTACCATGCTTGATGCATATTTCCATTTAAATCTGCCCTATGATGAAAACACGTTTTTCATTCTACCATTTCCAGCAATAAACAATTCATTCCATTTTCATTTATCCATCTTTCATGTCGCCTATGCTCATTTCTTTCATTTCATTCATTCGCCATTTCATATATCCATCACTATCTTTCATAAAATAAGAAAATTTCACTTTGTCTCTTATTTCGGGTTTTTAGCCTAAAAATTAAATTTCGGGATTTGTATTTAAAATAACAATTTTTAAAATTGCAAAGTTCAAAAATTGTTAAACTTCTGAAAAGTCCCGATTGCCTTTGAGGAAATTGTCAAAACTCTGAAAAATCCCGAAATTGCAAAAAGCAAAAATTGCTAAAGTGTCAAAAAGTTCCGAAATTGTTCAAGTCACTCAAAAACCCGAATTGCCTTAAAAAGCACATAAGTTGACCTTTTTGGACGAAATTTCAAATCCAAGTTTTGAGATCTCTTTATCTTGCTGTTTCAAAGAGACAAAATGCCGTTTTCCATTCCACCATTTCATCCATTTCGAATTCATCTTCATTCACCTTCCATTTTTCTTTCAAAGTCCATTTCATTGTTCTAGGGTTTAAGATTCGCCATGTCCACTCACGTTGATGCTGATGATGTGCTGACCTTATGGGGTTTTCACCGCAGTCTTGCAGATTCTTGTTCAATGACGGATGAACCAACTTCTCCAGCAGGCAAAAAGATGAAGTATAAGTTCGACAAATATCAAAATGAGATCTCTCCATCTCACGTTGTTTCAAACATCGATGAGATCAAAGATACAGAAATAGGGCATGTTGATATGTCTAATTTTCTTGAAAGGGTTGAGAAATCTACGTCTTCTGATATGCAAAAGTTGCTGAGAAGTCATATCCATCTCGTGGCTTCTTTTCCTGTTGCTGCCCTTGAACCAGAATTCGTCCTTGCATGTGCAGCACGCTTTGATAGACAATCCAGGACAATTAAGGATGATGATGGCAACGTAGTTATCAGACTTGATGCTGAGACAATTAATAGAGTTTTCAGAGTACCTGATGCAACCACTTATTCAGAGATTTCATTGAAGAGTGCTCACAAACATTTTGAGCAGAAAAAGAATGATTGTATTAAACACATCAACTCTAAATGGCTTCTAAAATCACGACCTTGTGCGACCCGTATGCCCAAGTTGTATCGGTCTGATTTTATAGAAGAAGTTAATGACATGATCACTCTTTTGAGCAGAATTGCAGGGTTGAAAGTTTCTAACATGTTTGAAAGCTGGATGTATAAGTTCATGGTTGTCATTAGAAAAGCACAACATCCAATTTTCTGGGGAGAAATAATCAGTGACTGTTTGTGCGAACAGCTTGCACAGGTTCCTACCACTCTGACCTTCTATATGAATTCATATTTGGTCTACATAGCAGCTTCCTTGAGACATTTTCCAGGCTTATCTCCTGAAGGTGACAGATCGTTGGTGCCTGTATGGAAATATTATGACCAGCTGACTTTTATTCCAAGTCGAGCGCATTATAGAAGGGTACAAGATGCCTTCTTTGGTTATTTTATGTGTTTGTTTGACAAAGAATTGGTAAATAACAGGGTGTCAGATGCAGCTTGGAATAAGGTAAATCAATATGGCTGCTTATTCCTTCAATTTCCAACATTCACCTATATGAGAGTTGGCTGCTTTGAAGATCAGCCATATATGCTACCGAGATATCCTACTGATAAGATCATTTTGATGGAGCTAGGAAGGCAGTTGATGTCAGTTCATTCACGTCAAGCTTCACAACACAAATCTGGAATTGGTATTTCTTCACATAATCCATTGGTAATTGGCAGGTATTCTTTGACAACCTCTTCAAGAGCCAAAGCAATGGAAACTGAACTTCAGGAGATAACTTTGAAGAGATTCCAAGCTAGAGTAGATTTTGATTACAGGAGGATGAAGGATAAAATAAAAAGAGTCTTCACTCATGTTCACCGCATCGAAGACATTTGGGCAGACCTTCGGACAGAAAGGGATGTATATAAAATGGATTATTGCAGGCTCACTTTGGAGCAAATCATTGATTTGAATCTAACTTTAATTCCAGAAGGAGTAATTGATGATAAGCAGATTTTGGATCCTGAGTACGAAGAACAGGGAGTTGCTAATGCTCCCATTCCTACAATTCAATGGTCTCAAAAGGAATCCGTCTCTATCTTTGATAGATTCCAATCAGTCTTGGCGAACACCAATTTTTGGCTCAAAAGCATAGGTGTCAAGACCATCAAAATCAGAGTTAGAGCTGAAGATGACCCAGCTGGCCCTAGAGGATTGAAATCAGAAATTAGGGAACAATCTAAGGAAGGAGCTTCCTCTTCAAGTACCAGAATCAAGCTGAAAGTAAGCAGAGCTCCTGAACAACCATTGGATAGTGAAACATTAAAGGGTAAGGAAGTCAATGAAATGCAGATTCAAGTATTAGATCAGCAAGAAGAAGACGAGGTTCATGAGACCTCCACTATCCTAAGTGAGATAATTCCTCACATTGAGGCCCCAATACCAGAATCAGCTATATCTCCTTTGTCTCCTATCGACAGTGATGTTGATTCTTTCTCTACCGTTTTTGTTCCTTCTATTCCAACACAAGAGACTTGTAATCAGCCTTCATCTGTAACAAATGCTCCCATGATGAACTTGCCTAGTAATTTCAAGAGTATTTTTGATATCAATCCAATCTTTTCAGCTATGTCAGAAACAACTCTTCCAGAAATTGATACGTCCGTCACGAACTTTGATTGTTTCATGGCCAATCCTAGTTGCAATTTGTCTTCTGAGCAAAACATTGTTGCTATACAAACTGAGGCACCTTCAAGAATTTCTATTGTATCTCAAACTGAGGCTACTTCTACTGAAACCGCAGTTGCCATTTCAGATGTGACAACCTTGGATCTTCCTCCATGGCTAAATTCAATTGCTCCTAAGAGAAAGAAACAGGCAGTGTCTCCTGATATTTTTGATTTCCGAAAATTGAAGAAACAAAAACCAGTGATTGCAAAGAAAGCCAAAACAGTCTCACAGGTTTTTGTTGACAGCAACAGGATGAAATATGCTGAGATTGCAGAGCCCTTAGTTGATAAACCGCATGAAGAGATGCAGGTATCTGACTACAGGTTCACGAGGGTGGAATTGGGTAAGCAGACTCACGCTAATATGATGCAGGATGCTCAGAGTTCAGTGACAATTCTGACACAAAGCTATAACGAACTCTTAGCTAAAAAGGAAAAGCTCAAAGAAGACAATGCTCAGCTGGTTGCAGTCATTCAGAGGATTACAGGATCATCAGAAGCAGTTGATTCTCTATCTACAGCTCCTCCAAATGAATCAGTTAGACAGTTAGAAAGAATTGCACAAAAGGCTAAGGCAATTGATTCATGGATAACTCAGCTAATTGAGCAAAGTGTTCCAATGATTGAGAAGACGTTGCAAGTTTTCAAGAATGTCAGGATAGCAAGGATAAAGCTGAATCAGACTTTAGAAGCCTTCAAGCAAAGTTTGGAAACGCTTGAAGAAGATTTAAAAATCTGGCATGAGATAGATCAAGTTGATTTACTAATCCTATGCAGCAATTTGATTTTGCCAAATAGGGAAAAGTACATAGAATTTGAGGAACTTATGACAAATAGGTCATTGGTCATTCAAGATCTTATCAAAGATATCCAGGCCACTTTAGAAATGAATGACGAAGTTCAGCAGGATATTCTTTCAAATTTTGAAAAGATCTCATGTACAGTTTTGAATCAAGAAGATGAGTTACTTGAAGCTGATTCAGTTACTTCAGATATGGCAGCCAATCTTCGTCAACAAATGGAATCAGAGCAATTTTCTATGGATTCGATTCAAAAGCTTATCAATCATCAAACAATCCTTGAGAAAATGCAAACTTCTTATGAAGAGCATAGATTGGCAACTATTAGATACTTTGATGTAATTCTGAAGACAGTTGCAGTGGCCAAGAACACTTTGGGTCCAGATCCGAATGAGTTGAAGACCATCATCAGCAAATTCTTATCTTTCAAAGATAGGAATAAATAAATTAAGTTTTAGATTGTTTTATGTAATTTTACTTTCGACAATATATATGTAAAAACAAATTTTGCAATTGCAAGTGTCTTTTCCTTGCAATTTTCGAAAATGTAATTACATGTAAAATCTTACAAGACAAATCACAATTTGGATTGTAATTTTGAATAAGTCAATCGCAATTAGTTATCGGTTGAGAGATTTTCTCAAGTTTGTTGAGATCCTCCCACCTTTTTCTCCAGACCTTCCTCCTATAAATACTTGAGGGGTCTATTGTAATTTTTATCTTTTTAGCAAGCAAGAAAACTCTGCAGAATTTTATACTCATAAAGTCTTTGGGCTTTATAGTGAAATATTGTAAATTTTCAAGTGATATCAAAAGGCTGGAATTTCAGACTTTGAGCTGAATTCTTGTTTTGCATCTCAAATGTTCTTATGTCATTTTAGATCAATATCATATTGTGATTACTTGAGAATTGTTGAAGATTGCTGAAGAGAGATTCAATTTAAATATCTACAGTCTTTGTGCTGTAAATCTGAGAATTGAATTCTTAGTTAGTGTTAGAAATAGAGAAGAATTATAAGTCTTTACGCTCATAGTATTTCTCATTTAGAATAGTTGAAAGTATACATTATAATTACAGTCTTTGAGCTGTTTTATCTTGTATATTTCTATAAAGTAATCGTTCTAAAAAAAGGGTTGATAGGATTTCATTCTTTAAGACTTTGTGCTTATCGAATTGTTTTCCCGTCCCGGAGGAAATAACGGAAGTCTTTGCGCTTTCAGGAAACTTTATTTCCTTTCTCTTAATTTCACTGCATAGCTGTTATAATAAGTTTTAGTAACATTTACTGTCTTTTCTGTGAAGAGAGAAGAACGTAATCTTTCCTGAAACAAGAGGAACGATTGCTGTCCTACCCTTAATTTTATTTAGCTAAAGGGGGAGCCTTCCCTTAATTAGGAGAGTTTAACTCACGTGCTGTGGTTGAAATCTCAATTTTGTACGCTTTCACGAGAATACAAAATTTCCAACCAACATACTGCATCTTGAAAAACTTAAAGATTGACTGTAAACTCAACCTTGTTCTGACAACTTTCGGAAACCCCTGAAAATAGCGCCCTGCTGAGAAGTATTTTTTGGGAAAAAGTCTGGCACATGGGTTTTGTTCGTGCTTCAATGCTGAACAAGCCCAATTCCTCAGAATTTTGATTCTGAAACTTTTGGAAAAAAAACCCCAAAAATAGGGGCAGCAAGTATGCTGATTTTTGGAAATTTGACGAGATGGGTTTCTCTGGAAAATTATGCTAGATCTACCCAGTTGATCTGATCTAATGTAGCTTGTCGCCTTTTCGAAATATGCAAGAAAACCTAAGACAAGAAGAGAGGAAGTAGATAGAAGATGGATTGGAAGTTTTTTATCCGACTCCCTGAGAAAATCTGCCTCTGAATTCAATCCTCAAATTAGCAATCTTCTTCTGCTTCAGATCCGCAAGAAATATCGAAGAACGGATGAAAACCTTGTCTAGATCTGTAAATGGCGTCCTTGAGAGCTTGTGGTTGTTCTTGATCTTTAACCTACAATGAAATAATGAAGTAGGACGCCTATACCTTGATTATATAAGCTCAAGCCTTAGATCCACAAGTTTGGGGACCTAACTCATGATCAAAAGTGGTTTTGGCTTGATCTGAAGTTCAAAAAGGTGATTTCCACTAATCGTGGAGTGTTTTAGCCAAGTTTTACTCC
This sequence comes from Sequoia sempervirens, assembly GCA_007258455.2. Lineage (NCBI taxonomy): Eukaryota > Viridiplantae > Streptophyta > Pinopsida > Cupressales > Cupressaceae > Sequoia > Sequoia sempervirens. The sequence continues at coordinate 62,637 of VDFB02321794.1, forward strand.
AAATATCTTGACTTTAGTCAACAACTTGACCTTTGACTTCTTCAAGGCGTCCTTTTTGATTTTTTGCAAGTTTTTATTATTTTCTCTCTTGAATGACCTTAGTTTGATCTTGAATCTGACTTGATCTGTTGATCCTGAGACGTTGCTGACACATTCACTGCTGAGCTGGATCTATCCTGAAGAGAAGTGTCTGGGAGGTATGATGGTAAAAAGCTGAGTTTAGAGCTTCAAAAGAGAGGGAGCCTTTTCCAAGAAAGGGCTCTTTTGCCTGTGCCTTGGTGAATTTTCATTCTTTATTCTTCATCCTTTTGAAATGACCTATCGTGCTTTGATCTGGATTTCTCGTTGATCCGAGAATCAGATGCTTTCGCTTGATATCCCGCCAGGTAGCCAGCTCCATTTCGCCGAAGATGAATGAATTCAGAAAAACTTGGAATTCATTTTAGGGCTCCTTTATTCAAGGGCGCCCCTCATTGAAAAGAGCTCTTTTGTCTTTCAGCATGGTTATCTTTGTCTGAAAAGTTGCCTAGTTTGCTCTGGATTATCTATTGACTGTCCTGTCAGATGTCTGTGCTTCCAGTTGCATCATTGAGATCTACCTAGGCTGAGAAGGTTATCCTGGGAAGCCTTTTGTCGTTTATCAGCATCTGGAGGTCCAAAAGGAAGGGCGCCTTTCTTTTGAAAAGGCTCTTTTTCTTTGATTTTCGTCTTCGACAGTGGTTTCTTGATATTTCTTCAACTGCCTCTTTTTGCTTCGTCAGCATTCTACTGCATCTTCAACTCACTAATTTTTGTCCATTTGCGAAGTTTCAATTGAATTCTAGACTTCCATTCCAATGTCTAGTCTCGATCTTTGGTCTCGAGGTGAAACCTCGCATCTCCTATCTTGACCTCCCATCCTGCATCAAAGTTTTGCATTTCTTCTAGATTGCCTCCATCACTCACCAAATTCTCCCAAAATGACATTAATGACCAAATTTGACCCCTACAACTGTCCCAAGAGATTTTCCCCACCTAAAAACCATTGTCCATCCCATGGACACAAAGTTTCTTGCAATTTCAAGCGTGGAAAATGAATGCAATGGTTGAGTTCCAACTCCAAATGGTGTTCATGATTATTCCAAAACATCCTTCTCATGGATTTTGTGGGATTTTGCTTTTCTTGCACATTTCTGATCTCTAGTTCTCCATCAAATTCCCATAAGTAATTGGGTAGAACTACCTGTCTCCCTACGCAACCCAAGATGCCATTAATGGTATTGAAATGGACGCAATTAGACATGGGAAGTCTTCCAAATGCCTCTTGGTACTTGTGGTCTCTCAAATACATGATTTGTATACAAAGACATATCATTGCTGATGTAAAGGGCATGGTTTCAAGTGTATGGTTTGTTGATGTTAATAACAGCGTCGGTCATGTTCTTCCAGTGATCTCCTTTGCTTCATGATAATAAATGAAATCATAGCCAGGGCTATTTAATTTATTGAAACATCGATTCATTCAAGAGGCACAATTTATTGTTGAGTAGCAATTGTTTGTTAAGGCCGACATGATGATTAATGAAGAGGCATGTTTAATAAAGAAATACATTTGTTATCAAGGTCGACCTTGAAGTGGCGCGATTTCTTGAGGCACAAATTCTTATGTGGCCGACTTCTTACTCATTGGATGTGACTTAATGAAGAGGCACCTTCCTCTATGATGGCCGACTTGATTTGAAGAGTGACGACCTTTCCATATTGTATATATATTCGATGTTTCTCTCTTTGTTTATCATCCATTCCATTCAAGCATATTCGTCACAAGTTGAAGATCATCAAGTGCGAGTTTATCTACAAGTGCAGATCGTCATAGTTGAAGGCTGAGTTTTATTATCAGCAAATTGTCTCTTTGTATTTCTGTGATTGCATCATATCTAGTGCTTATATTTTGGTCTGCAAATTGGCCTCTTGTAAGGAGATCATTGTTGTTGAAATTCAATATATAAGTGATATATTGTTGCTGGGTTTTTCTCCCTCAAGAGGAGGGTTTTCCCAGGGTATCTGCTGTGTTTTGTGTCTGATTTTTGAATTAATTTTCTGTGCATACATCTAATCATAAAACTAACATGGTATCAGAGCGGGTGTGAAGAAGATCGTTATCAGATTTCTTATTACAGCGATACTCCTTATTCTCTTTCTCATTGTTGATTACTTCTATCTCTTCATCGAGATGGTGAACAGTCTTAAGATTGAGGATAGACTCAAGGGAGCATCAAATTTCACTTCATGGAGATTCAGAATAATGCTCACCTTGGAGGAAAACGAATTGGTTGAGTTTGTGGAGAGCAAAGTTCCCGAACCTACGAATGAGGAAGAGAAAGTTCAATGGAGGAAAAAAGATGTCAAGGCGAAGAAGATGTTAGTTGATTCTGTGAAGGATCATATTGTTCCTATTGTCTCCAAGTTGAAGATGGCAAGAGACATGTTCAAAACCTTGGAGGAGATGCACAAAATCAACAACACCAGTCGGGTTCTTGCACTGAAGCAACAACTTCATCATGTGAAAATGGCGAAAGGAGAAACGGTTATTGCTTACTTCATGAAGATTTCGGAGTTGAGAGACTAGCCCTCTACAATTGGTCATGTGATAGATGACAAGGACTTGACCATGCTTGCTCTTAATGGTCTTCCTTCATCTTGGGAGTCCTATATTCAAGGAATCAGTGCAAGATCGAAACTTCCTAAGTTTGATCGTTTTAGTGCAGATTGTATTCAAGAGGAGTCTAGGTTGGTTACTAGAGGCGTTGGTCAAAGTTCAACTAGTGAAGACATTCATGTCCTCGCCTCTCAATCTTCGAAGAAGAAAGGGAAAGATGAGAAGAAAGGATACTGTTGATGTGTTTTTCGTGACTGCACGTACACAGAATAAAGTTCACCAACGGCTACTCTATCCTCTCTTGAACAAAATCTCCTGCATGCTAAGATTGCTAGAAAGATCATGCATTCAACTCCAAGGTTCCTTCATGCAGCGGATAGTCTCAGTTGGCTCGATGTGATTTGCTGGTATTTCAAGGGGACTTACGTAATTGTTCACTCCAGAGGAAGGGGTTTTCAAGATTCAAAGGATTTATCAATGAAGCTTAGATTTCTTAAACTAACCAAGAAGTACTGAATTTAAATGAATGCAGGGTTTAGAAAGTCTAAATTCTATCCTAAATGCGGTATATGAAGCTCAACTTCAGCAAACTTCAACCGGACTTCGCTTTGCCTCTT
>VDFB02321795.1:0-49079 GCA_007258455.2 Sequoia sempervirens
AGAATGCATGTAAATGAGAAGGTTGTGTTATTTTCGTTTGATCGTGGAAATCCCCGAATTTCCTTTTGGGATTGATTTTTGCAAAGGGGTGAAAATCCTAAAATTTTCCAAAATGGAAATGTTTCCTAAAATAAAATGGAAAATTTCCAAAAATGGAAATTTTTTCTTGAATTTTTAAAATGTTCCTGAAAATGAAATTCTTGAGATGGTTTTTTTTTAACATGTGAGCTACTAATGATGGTATCTATTTTTTAGGATTAAATAATTTAAAAGGGGGACTTGCATATGGATTCGTGCCAAGAGGGAAATTTTGAAAGAGTTCAATTCAAATATTAAAAGTGGGGCCTACATAAGAATCTGTGCCCAAACTGTCTATAGCTGGAAGGAATTTTTGGAAGACGTGAAGTTGATTTCATCATCCAATCAAAATTCTCATTAATGTCAAGTTGGCAGAATATTATTTTCTCATTGTTCCATGATGTAACTGCTTTTATGTAATTGGATAATGATGTATCTGGATGCTAAAACCCTAATGTAACTACTAGATGCTTCTAGAAGTGTAATTTATGCCATTGGATGAATTAAATCCTAGCCATTGATTCAAAATATAATTTTCTATAAAAGGCTAGTGCCTTCTCATTTGCAAGGGTTAGACTAGGTTAGAAGAGTTGATTAGAAGATGTAAAAGCCAAAATTGGCTAAGTTAGGAGTTGGATTCTACAAGATAGTAGTTGTAGGAGAGGAGAGAGACTATAAATTGTTATGTAATGCTGGAGAAGTTAATTCAATTCGATTGTTGATTTGGAAAGCTTTGTGTTACACTTTAACAGTTCACGGTGTCTTGTTCTTGATTCTTGAATGTTAGATGTTAGATTTCAGTTCTTTTGCAATGATGTTGAAATGTTAATGATGTTGATCGATCTCTGGTCCATACTTTTAGCAATTTTTTGATTGTAGATTATTGTGTAAATTTATTCTAGGCCTTATTTTGTGCTTAGTTAACTATGAATGCTTGTTTACATTGCACCAATTATTGGGTATGTGGATGAATATTCATAGTTTGAAAATCTTCCAATTTCCTTAGAAGATTGCACCATTTCTACAGAGTTGTGGGATTGTCCTTGATCAAGCAGAGATTGGTTTTATTGGGGATTTGTCCATTTTCAGCATTCATCATTATTGTTATTGATCTTAGGAGTTAGTTTAGAATCTCTCTCAACCCTTCTCTTTTGCTATTTCTTTATATTTGGGTTAGTTTTAGGATTGAAGGCATCACCATATTGTTACATCTGATGAAAGTATACTTCCAACATTGTTCATTTGTAAGATCCCTTGTGATTACCAACATTTTCACATTTATCACTGAGTTGTTTTTGCATTGTCAAGACCTAACATTATAGACCTCAGGGTTATCTCTTGAGACTTGTTGATAGAGACTTACCTTTCAAGAGAGATAGGATATCATATTCTGTCTGAATTTTTGTTGTGTAAAAAACACCATCAACACTTACATTCCTCAAGCTTCTCCATTTTTATCGCAAAGAGTTGGCAACCTTTCTTCTTTTCCCTATGCATTTGCACAATGAATATATATCTTAAACTCTCTCTATGTTCCTTACATTGACATCCAACTACCTAGATCATCTAAACATTTGATTACTTTAGCATGAAAATCTACCTTGGCCCTATGTTTCAATAACCAATTCATCCCTAAGATGACATCATAAGAGCCCAAGGGAGCTACGCACAGATTTAATTCTATTGAGAAACTTGGAAGTTCAACTCTTGCCTTGAATAGACATTGACTCACTTTAGCTCTTGTTTGGTTTGCATATTCAACAACCCAAGAATTTTTCATGTAACCAACTTTTCTAGACATTTGACTTGCTATTATAGGAGAAATGAAATTTTCTCTTGTACCTATATCTATTAAAATTGAAATGGGAATACTAGACAAAGTACATGAAATTTCTATCGAAGTTATTTGCTACTCCGCTTGTTGAATATCCATAGCGACATGAATCATTTGTTGGAATACAAATTTTTGAGGTGGATGAGAATTACCATGTGGTTGTGTCACAAATGGTTTACTTAGAAAATCACTCACGTAGTGATCCCTACCACATGAAAAACATCCCTTCATTGGTCCCCTCCTTTTCATAGGTCTTCCAGAATTACTTTCAATTCCACTAGCATTTCCTTTGCACTTGTTAAAATTGTTGTTTCCTCTTCCATCTCTCCTTGGTTCACTCCAATTATTTTGGGTACCTTATCCCATTTCTTTTGAAATTTTTTCCCTTTTCTAGGCTTTCTTGGAGTTTGATTATTCTGCGACCAAGCGAGCTTCTTTTTATTCCTCTCCTGGTAGTTTGAGATAGACATAATGGTGCAAGGCACTTGGGTATTCATGATGTAAAAGGGGTCAAATGTTAGTTTTTGTGTGTTTCAATCACTTTTGTTTTTAATAATATTTTTTAAGACCATGTTTCATGTTTTGGGTTAGTTTGGGTCATGTGGGGCCAGCTTTGTAGGAAGATGTCAATTTTGCAAAAAAGTTGCAAAAAGTTGCACAAGCAACTTTTGCATTTTTGGTTATTAGGTAAGGTGAATTGTTGGGGATTTGAAAAAAAATTGTGAATGGTTGGTTTTGGTTTGTAAATTCTTAAATAAGTCTTGTGGAGGCCGAGACAAGGTTCTGGTGAAAACTTTTGGTATTGAGCAATAAGAATACCCTATTTTCTATGTTTTTAAAAGATAATTTTGCTGCTACACAGACCTGTACATTTTTGTATGGCCAAGGAGTGATTGAAAATTGATTGGAAGTCATGGTGCATTGAATCCTTGTTCTTTTACATCTAATTTAATTTGATTTCATCAAGTTTAGAGTAAGTTAGGGCATATTTACTAAAAGTTGGTTGAAACCCTCATTAGGGTGTGTTTTGACTAAAAATCATGAATTTCTTCCCATTCCACTAGTGAAAAAGCATTAAACCCGGTTGAATGGGTGTAGATATATTGTTTGTTTTCTTCTCAACATTTCAGGGGCAGGGGATGGGGGTTGGTTCAAATTTGGTGATGCCGTAGCTTGATTAACCTCATGTACCAGGCATAGGAGATGCATAGGAGTTAGGGTTTGAAGAATAACTCTTAGGTAGTGATTTAAATTGCTTGGAAAGGGTTTTATAGATAAAATATGATGTGTCTGAGCCATTGGCATGAAGATTTGAACCTTGGAGTGTGAAAACCTTGTTGTGACCTAGTGAGGCAAGCCTAATTAGGCCTAATTCAAAGCATAGCAGTCAAAATTTTCCATTAGGGTTACAAAACAACCCCACCTAAAAATTAGGTATGTTTTCAAATGCAATAAAGGGTATCTATAACTACAATTATATTTTGGTTATGAGGACTGGTTTTAAAATTGTGTTGGAAAAATCAATTATGGAGTGCTACTTGGAGTTAGCAGACCTAAGAAGAGAAACCCACCAATAAGTTCTAGAAACCTTGAAGAATTGGTTGTTTTGGGTCAATTTGAATCTAACCACCCCTTCTCTACATCACTTAAGCCTTTGTTTCTTCTTGGTTTGCTTCTTGTACACCAAATCCATGGTAGTTGGACCATGAACATCAACCTCACCACCAATTTGCACATTTAGACCCATGATAAACTTTCTTATATGAAATAACTTGTCCTTTTGGTACATAGTTATGTAATTTATAAGTTGAGTGAAATTATCCCAACACTCATTCACTAAGGAGTCACCCAGCCTCAGGTTTTGGAAGCTAATGAGCTTTTGGTCATAGAAGAGTTGGCGTAACCATCGTTTTTGAAAAGTTTTCACAAACTCGTTCCACGTGAGACTTAAAGAACTAAGCCGTAGCTCCATTTTCTTACTCATCCACTAGTTGGATGCTTCACCAAAAAAATGAAATGCTCCCCATGTGGCTTTAGTGACATTAAAGTAATTTATGAATTCAAAATACTTCTCCATTTCTGTAAGCCATGCTTTCACCGCATCTCTAGTAGAAATTGTTGAAATGAACAAGAAAACTAAGAGGGGGGTTGATTCAGTTGTAGCAAATTAAAGCTTCAAATCCCTCTACAATAATCAGATCCATATGCATTCATTAAACCCTTATTCTATTGGTATGATTAAACATGGAATGCACATAAAAAAAAAAAATCACAACACCATACACAAGATAATATGAAATTTATATGGAACACTCAATGAGGGAAAAACCACTGTGAGGATTAGCTCATAGTATAGGTAATTGCAAAATTGATACAAGGGATCTTTGCTAGAATAGGACACACTGTCCAAAAGGGCTCACAGCCAGGGCTCACTGCCATAGAAATAAGTACAAGAAGATAGAAGAGGAACGTTACAAAGAGAAAACTTCTCAATGCAACAAAGAGTCCACCACAATGCTCCAACAATCTCCCAATCTTGCTTGAATGATTTCAGATGCCTTCATCTCACTACCTTCAAGAACCCTAACAATGAAATTCACACTACTCTACTCAAATTTACATCACACACTTCACTCGCATTGATCTTACATATATCTTTCTTCTCTTTTCATTTGTGCCACAACTCACAACAACAACACACTTATATATATCAATCTCAACCTCAAAAACCTTCTTGAATTTTGGTAACTAGCTGATATACATACAAATTCAAAATAGGTTGGCACCTAAACATTCCCGTGATGGATAGGAATGTAGGTGACCTACATAAATCCTTAATTAGGACCCGAATAGATCCAAACACACCTCAAAACACTTTCACAGGCTCGCATGTAGTTTCAAACACAAGGTCAGCCAGTACCTATGCTAAACACCATAATCATTAAGTACACACTTCCTTAAGTTGATCTAAAACTTCTAGACAACAGAATTAGCTTGAACATGATCTATAATAATTCATGAACTACTTGAGATTCAACAAACACTTCATTAACCTTGCATCATTCAAATACTTCAACTCAGAAAAATGGTAATACTTACGTACTGAGAAATGAAACTCACTTTATACTACATCAAATCAAGTAAAAACTTAAATATAGAAAGATACAAGAATTATAAGAAAATTCCCAAATTCACACAACCTGAATCCAAATAGCAGAGAAGTGTGTTGAAAATACATTTCTTCTAGGCCACATAAAACATCACCAAACAACTGGTTCACGCACTGGTGAATATATCTCACATTATACAATGATCTAAAAACCCAAATTTTGAATATGGAAGCCTAGGACAACCTTGAATAACCTATAAGATCCAAACAAGCATATCATTACCACAGAATAAATGTGGAGCACAATATTGTGGCACTCACTAACCACTTACACAACATAGTTTTTTCTATTTATAAAATTTACTCAAAAACAATTGGAAACCAAGTACCAGAGAGAACATATTAGCTCATTTCATCATTCCAACTCATCTTCAGACATTACAAAAAAAAATAGCTCCATGTACATACAACACTTCTTCACGGTCTCAACTACACATGCATAATTTGTTTTCCTCTTTTTCACAATTTTCTCAATATCCTCAAAATCTTCATCCCATAGTTGACATCAATGACAACACCAATCAGTAGACTTCCTATTGAAATCAATCACAACACATTCGTACTTGCAACAGTCTCCCCCTTTGTCATTGATGGAAACACAAAATGTGAAAAGAAAAAAAACTATCAAAAGACAAGACAACTTATTTTTAAATAAGATAGCCTACACAATATTCCTAAACTCTCTCCCCCTTATAGGAGTCTCTCTCCCTTATACAACATATGAAAATTTCTCCACTAATACCTTACATGATTCTCTCCCCTTTAAGTAGATAATATTTTTCACATGATTCTCTCTCCCTCTTTGACATCAATGGCAAAGGAAAAAGTTTACATTATTCTTTTCCTTTGAAATAGAACCAAAATGCTTGCTCAAAATACTCCCCCTTAGGAGTACAGTAAAAAAAAAAAGCAACACATGACAACACATGACATTGACTACTCCCCCTGAGAGGTAGTCATCAACACCAATCCAAAAAAGAGATAGATCCATAGATCGACTAGACTAATGCATCTCCATATGCATCTGGTTCAAATAGGGAGGGGTAATAACCCAATTTCTCCCGAAGATACTCAAAAGTATCCTTAGGAAGAGCCTTAGCAAATATATCAGCAATCTAATCCTTTGTAGAAACTTACTTAAGCTTCACTTCATTCTCCATAACATTTTTCTCTTGAAAAGTGATACCTAATAGATATATACTTTGTCCTTAAGTGCATCATTAGATTATTTGAAATGTTAATTGAACTTGTATTATCACAAAAGATAAAAATAGACTCATCATATAAAACTCTAATATCCTTCATTGTCTATCTCATCAACAATACCTATGTACAACATGATGTTGCTGCAATATGTACTTATTGCTCAACCATGACACCAATCTACATCCAAGAAAGAATGCACCACCACTTGTGCTTTTCCTATCAACAACACAACTAGCCCAATTTTCATCTATATAAGTGCTTAATGTGAAATCAATATCCTTAGGATACCACAAGCCATAATATAGAGTGCCTCTTAAGTATCTAAATATTCTCTTCACTGTTGCAACATGTTTTTATTTAGGATCATCTTGAAATCTATCTACAAGAAAAACTACATGCATGAAATTCGGTCTAGTAGTAGAACTTAGATATAATAGTTTACCAACCATGGATCTATACTTGCTCTAATCAACTTTAGGTGAATCATCATCTTTTCTCAGTTTTCTCTAGTCACCATAGGAGTACATACTGGTTTGGAGTCATCCATTCCAAACTTTTTCAACATCTCTTTGACATATTTAGACTATGAAATGAAAATATCTTTTTTTTGTTTGATTGACTTGTAGCCCAAGAAAGAAATTCATCTCCCCAAACATTGAAATTTCAAACTCTTTCTACATTTCCTTTGTAAACGTCTTACACATATCCTCATTTCCACCAAATATAATGTCATCCACATATACTACTATCAATATTTTATCTTTTTCAATTTCAAAGTAAAGATTACTATCTATAGTGCCCTTACTAAATTCTTGTTGTATCAGGTACTTGTCCAACCTTGCATACCAAGCTCTGGGAGATTGCTTCAATCCATATAGTTCCTTCTTCAACTTACATACTATATCTAGTTGATCCAACAACTAAAATCCTTCTAGTTGTTTCATGTAAACTTATTCTAATTCACCATTCAGAAAAGAAGACTTCACATCCATCTGATAAACTTTAAAGTTTTTATGTGCTATGAATGCCAAAAACATTCTAATAGATTACATCCTAGAAATAGGTGCAAAATTATCCTCAAAGTCTATACCTTCCACTTGTGAGTAACCCTTACACACAAGTCTTGCCTCATTTATTACTACTTCTCCATTCTACTTCACCTTGTTTCCGAATATCCACGTAGTTCCAATTATGTTCTTGTTTTCTAGTCTAGGAACCAATTCCCAAGTTTGATTATTTTCTATCTTTGTATGCTCTTCTTCCATTTCCTTCATCCAATGGTCATCCTTACATGCTTCACTCACTATTTAGGTTTAACTTTAGAAAGTAGACAGACATTTACCTCAACTTTAACAACTTTCCTTCTTGTCAATACACCTTGTCTCTTATCTCCAATGATTTGATCTTTGGAATGATTCTTTTGCACATACTTAGGGGGTTTTAGGTGTCTTCTCTAGAGCTGCTTCCTCTTCATTTTTAAATTCTTGTTCATCAGCCTTTAGTTCCTCAACTTCTCAATAATTAGGTTCATTTGACACATATCCATCTACTACAATTGAATTCTGCAAGTTTTCATTAACTTTAACAGTTGCACTTTCAACTATCTTTCTTATCTTTTTGTTATAACATTTGTAAATTTTTCTTCTAATAGAATATCCAAGGAAGATACTTTCATTAGATCTTGCATCAAAATTTCCTCAGTTTTATTCTTCTCTTTTGATATAACATTTACTTCCAAACACTCTAAAGTACTTCATAGTAGGAATCTTTCCATACCATAACTCATAGGGAGTCTTTGAGTTGTTAGCTTTATCTTGAACTCTATTAAGTATGTAAACAATAGTATTAATAACTTCTCTCTAGTAAACTTTGGATAGATTTTCCTCTTTCATCATAGTTCTAGAAGCCTCTTGAATATTTTTGTTTTTCGTTTCAACAACTTCATTTTGCTGAGGAGTTCTAGGGATAGACAAAACATGTTAAAATCATTGGAGGTGAATTCATCACCTCTATCAAACATTAAACATTTTATTTTCAAATCCATTTCATTCTCAACCATAGCTTTAAATGCCTTGAATTTATCTAATGCATCTGATTTTTCTCTAAGAAAAGTAACCCATGTCATTCTACAATAATTATCAATCAAAATCATAAAGTACCTGTCACCTTGTAGACTTCTCACTTGTGTAGGACCACAAATATTTGTGTGCACTAATTCTAGTTGTCTAGTTGCAGATTTTTCCTTTCCCTCAAAGCTACTCCTTGTTTGTTTTCCAAATTGACAACTCTCATAAACAACATTGATAGGTTTTGTGATTCTAGGTAAATCTCTTACTACATGAACTAAACTAATTCTTGCCAAATTATCAAAATTCATGTGACACATCCTTTGGTGCCATAACCAATTTTCATTAATATGAGACATAAAGCAATGACCATAAACACCCTTAAGCTGATAGATGTTTCCATTTGTTCTCTTACCAACAACAATCACAGTTTCAGAGCCTTTTCTGATCTCACACGTTTCATCCTTAAACACAAGATTGTATCATTTGCTACTTATTTTTCCAACACTCAAAAGGTTATGCCTTAAACCCTTACATAATAAAAATTGTCAATGTTATGCTTACCATCAAAACTAATTGAACCAATTCCAAAAATCTTAGCTCCTGAATAATCTCCAAATTTAACTAATCCTCCATCATACTTTTCAAGTTTAAAAAAATTACTCTTATCTTTGGTCATGTGATTAGAGTAGCCATTATCAAAAACCCAATAGTTCTTCTCTTGTTTAGCATGAAAAGCAGAAACCAGAGTACTTTCAACCTTATCTTTCATCTTTGGAACACTATCCTTTACACAATATTCAGAGTTAATAGAAGTAGATTCATTTGTTAAAGCTAAAAACAAGCATTCATCATCAGAAATACTAGCATTTTCTCTAACATAGTAAGCTCTTTTGATCATTTTTCCTTTGCTCTCCTATTTTTTGTAGCTCTTTTTGGACATCTTGAAGCATAATGGCCTATATCACCACAACTACAAAAATTTAAAGGTAATTTACCTTTGTACTTACTGGTGCCATTTTTCATATTCCTCAAAAAGTTAGCTTCCAAATCATCAAGATCTTCTTCACCTAAATCTTCAACCTTCTATGATTTACTAGCCTTAAAAGTAGTCTCTACTTTTGTACCTTTCTTCAATTTTCTCATTTCAAATATAGTTAGAGTACCAATCAACTGATCTCTAGAATAATTTTCAAAATCAACAGTTTCCTCAATAGCAGAAACTTTTTCACTATAGCAATCCATAAGTGATCTAATAACTTTCTTCACTACTTTAGATTCTTTAACTGTTGCACCAAGGTCTCTCATAGCACTTACCAACTCATCAACTCTCTGTATGTAGCCCTAAATTGTTTGTTCTTCAAAGATTTGCATCATTTCAAATTGTTCCTTCAAGTTATGCAACTTTGCTTGTTTGACCTTCATATCTCCTTCATAAATGCTTTCTAGCTTATCCCTAACTTCTTTAGCAGTCTTCAAACTCATAACTTTAACTAATTGAGTATTTGAAATACTATTCACAATAATAAATCTTGTCTTAGCATTGATCTGATGCACCTTGGTATCTAAACTTGTACTTGGACCTTTCAGAGGTGGAGTGTATATAGTCTGATAAGCCTTCTCAATCCCATATCCTTGAGTAAAAAAATATCCTTCCATCTTTGTCTTCCAAAATGAATAATCTGAGCCATCGAATCTAGGATATTCCATAATAATCTTGTTCACCACCCCATATCTACCTCAAGTGGTTAAGCTCTTCTCCAAGGAACCTTTCTCTAATACCAATTTTTGAAATGAACAAGACAACTAAGAGGGGGTGAATCAGTTATAGAAAATCAAACCATCAAAACCCTCTACAATAATAAGATCCACATGCATTCATTAAACCCTTATTTTGTTAGTATGATTAAACATGGAATGCATTTAATAGAAACTAAAATCACAACACCATGCACAAGAGAACACTAGATTTACATGGAAAACCAAATGAGGGAAAAACCACAATGAGGATTAGCTCATAATATAAGTAATTGCAAAACTGGTATAAGGGCTCACTACCAAAATAGGACACATTGTCCAAAAGGTCTCACAACCACAAAAAGGAGGAGAAGAAGATAGAAGAAGAATTTTACACAGAGAAAACTTCTCAATGCAATAAAGAGTCCACTAGAATGCTCCAACAAACTTAAAACCTTTCTCGAATGATTTTGGATGTGTTTAGCTCATTGCCTTTAGGAACCCTAAGACTAAAATTCACACTACTCTACTCAAATTCACATCACACACTTCACTTTCATTGATCTTACATCTATCTTGCTTCTATTTTCATTCATTCCACAACTCACAACAACACCACACTTATTTATATCAATCTCAACCTCAGAAACCTTCTTAAATGTTGGCAACTAGCTATTATACATACATATTCAAAATATATTCACACCTAAACAGTCATGTGATGGATAGGAATGTAGGTGATCTACACAAATCCTTAATTAGGACCCAAATAGATCCAAAGACACCTCAACATGCTTTCACAAGATCGCATGTAGTTTCAAACACAAGGTCGGCCAATACCCGTATTAAACACCATAATCATTAAGTACATGCTTCCTTAATTCAATCCAAAACTTTCAAACCACATAATTAGCTTGATCATGATCTAGAATAATTCATGAACTAATTGATATTCATCAAAGACTCATCAACCTCACATCATTCAAATACTTCAACTCAAAATAACTAGTAACCCTAACATACTAATAAATGAAACTCACTTTGTACTGCATCAAATCAAGTAAAAAATTGATTACATAAAGATACAACCATTATAAGAAACTTCCCAAATCCGCACAACCTAAATCCAAATAGTGGAGAAACATGGAGCAAATACATTTCTCCCATGCCATAGAAAACATCACTTAACAACTAGTTCACACATTGGTGAAAATATCTCGCATTATACAACAATCCCAAAACCCATATTCTGAATATAGCAACCTTTGACAACCTTGAATAACCTATAAGATCTACACATGCATAGCATTTCCATGAAAGAAACATGGAGCACAATAGTTGAGCATACACTAACCACTTACACAACACAATTTTCTCTATTTATCAAATTTCCTCAAAGGCACTTGGAAACCAAGTACCATAGACATCATCTCAACTCATTTTATTATTCCAACTCATCTTCAGGCACTACAAAAAAAAGATAGCTCCATGTACTCACAACACTTCCTCAAGGTCTCAACTACACATGCACAATCTATTTTCCTCTTTTTCACAATTTTCTCAATATCCTCAACATCTTCATCCCATAGACATTAATGACAACACCAGTCAATAGACTTCCTGTTGACATCAATGACAACACCTTCATACTTGCAACAAAACTACCCTAAAATTTTGGTGGCATGATCTTCCTCATGTCACATGATAACTCATTTTCCAAATGCTTCCTTTTGGCCCCCTCAGAATATGATTGTGACCTATTACTCTCTTGATCACTAGATTTAGTATGATTACAAGATTCTCCCCTTCTTCCTTGTTGTTGGGAAATTCATCATCATTATTTGGGACTTCTTGATGATCCACTCTTTCCTTTTCCCTAACTTCTTGTTCAAGGTTTCCTACTCTTTTTCTAGTTTCATCCATGATAGTCAAAATACGGTCCATCTTAGCTTCAACATTCTTAGTGCCTTGACCTACTTCTTGGATTTCCCCCAAGTTAGTTCTTGTCCTAACCATTTTTCCAAGAATAGTTATACCTAAAGGTTTGATTTTAATTAGATCTATGAAGGTTTTCTCAATGATAGCAATATTCAAAAAAGATCTAATGTTCAAATAAGAAATTCTATTTAAAGAACTCATTCATAATTTTTTCCAAAACAAGATTTTGATTATAATCAAAAATGATTTTCAATTTCCTTGAGTTTACATAAAATGACTATTTAGATAGTCCAAGGGAGAATATCCCTTCAATTCACTTTCTAATACATAACTTCATGGGATATAAACCTTAGATTTTTACTCATTTCTATCTTCAAAAGGATAATAACCCTCAGATTTGTCCTTGGACATATCGTTTCATAGTACATAACCCTTTGATTCACCACTTGTGGATATTACAATGACTTACACTAAGGGAAGGACTTGAGGATCCCTAAATATCATGATTGGACTAACACTACATTCTAGAAAGTGACAAAGAGTATGACTTTTTCAGAGAGAGAAAAGGTAAGTAGTTGAAGTTGGCATCATATTTCATCCTTCTCTTTTCTTGAATAATTCACAAAAGGGCATGATTGAAAGTCATGGTATCACTTAGCCAAATGATGTTGTCATAATTGGTTCCCTTAATGGTATGAATGAGGGCTTCACTTTTCTTCTTGGCCTATAGGTAGCACTCATTCCCAATCACTAAATTTATCATAGTCATCTTGAGAGGCACCATCTTGTTATAAGAATTTCTAAACATTAGATTCACACATTTTTGGATTTGAAACATAGTGAGCACATAGGTTCCAGAGTTGAACCTAGTAGCTCTGATACCACATGTAATATGCCCATTGTTCTCCCTAGTAAATCTACTAATTATTACCCACATGCAATTATCTATGCATCTAATGTAGATCAATAAAAAAAATCTTTTCTATTCAATAATAAATGCATCATTTGGAATATAACTTTATCCAAACTTTTTCCTTGTATAATCAAAGAATCATTTCAATAATATAAGTATGATTTAAATTTACATAAATATATTCAAGATAATGTTTCATATTACAATTTCCATATAGACGGACACATGATTGCATACATTTCTTCAATCTTACAAGAATTAGAAATACAAATAGTCTAGAATTTCCTCCTCCCAAATATTTGCCACCAAGTGCATGAGGAGAAGCATCACTCAAGTTTTTTTCTACCAACCATGGAATAATCAGGGTCCCCCACACATCTACCAAACTAGTAGATGGCCCTACCCTTTGATGAAGAGATTGGTTTAGTAACCTCATTCATCAAATAGTCTTTTCTGAGCATAGTGATGTGTCCTACAAATCTAGAGATACCATATTGTCTACTATCTCATACATGATTTCCCTAGCCTAGAATGAAAATTGGATCACACATTAAACTGACAGTGTAGACAGTGGCTACCTACACTACTTTAGCTAAAGTTTTATCACCTAGTAACTTGAGTGAGGTATTCTAAATCACCATTACCATTGCTTGATTTGTATTGACCATTAGTATTCCATTCTAAGGTTACCCCCTTTCACATGGATTTATCCCAAACCTAGAAATAACCTTCTCGTTAACTTATATCTAATGACATGCCATAAGAACCAAAATATAACTCTATCTTATGCTACACACCTAGAGCATTTCCAAACTACGTATAGTTTTGACATATATTAATAGTATAAATAGTTTACAAATGTATAAACCCCTACTATAGTGTAGTAACTATATACATTTGAACCCAAAAGAAGGGTTTCCCAAAAAAAGAAACAATCAAAGATCTTGCAAAAGACTTGCAAGCATCAAACACACTTAAAAGACAATATTTTCAACATGGTATCATAATAAAAAAATTCCAACATAATAACAAGTAGAAATCAACATGCCTTTTAAAGCTCCAACTAAATAATCTTCCCTCCTAGCTTGATGGCTCAAGAATGCTTGCTACTTCCACTTCGAACAACCAAAATGCCTCTTCTATCTTCTCTTTAGATCTGACAATAAAACAATATTAAATAACAAGTAACTCTCTCTATCTCACAATTCTTAATTCACTCTCTCAAAATTTATAGTAGAATAACAAAAAGAAAATAAAAATGATAAGTTTAACAATTGCTAGAATGGGAACCTCTATTTATACTAATTTGTGAGCAACCAAATGCTACAAACAAGTATTTATGACACCTTTCATCCTCATGCAATCACTCACTCACAGGTTTGCAACACATCAAAGTTCTCACCATTTAAATGGTTAGCTTGATATTTGGGACATCAAGCTCAAAATAGGTTTCCTAATTTGAATTTCATTACAAAATTCTACCAGTTTTGCACTTGATTGAGTCGAAAAATAGTTTGTAGGCTTATATGAATTAACAAACTTCTTTTACATTCCAACCTCAAACAAATATGGCACCACATTCATAGGCGTGGGCTTGACATTTTCTATAGGTTTCTTTAAACAACATTAGCTTCATTCTAAAATGTTTACACAATAGTATTAACTCATGCGTGCTTTGACTTGGTCTGGAAAATTTATGCACTAGCTTCTTTCCATTTAAATTTGCACCATATACTCTATGCACTAAATGCTTTACATGCCATATGCTACCATATGCCCTGTGCTTCTAAATATTAACAATAACAATAATCAATGCTATTTATGCACTTGGGAATTATATTAATAAATTTATTTATATGTATTAGATATGTATATATACACATTTATCAATTGAAGTATATGAAATAATGAAAATGGATTTCTTTATGGTTTAGGACATAGAACAACACATTTCATAATCATTCATTCAAGGAAAACCCTAGAGATCTCAATCTAAAGTATGCAAAGGAGAAAAATATTTGACAATAGGGCTGTCCTATGGTCTGATTATAACTAAAGAGGGGGCTTGGAAATATTATTTAAATGCAAGACCTAATGCTTAAATCTAATGAAATGCAAGACTTCACTAAATGAACTAGAAAAGCATGTAAAATAGAACAAAAAGCAAAGAGATGAAAGGTGTGCACCTAGAAACTTGAAGAAGATTGGATGAAGGCTTGAAATGTTGAAAACACTTATTTTAATGTTGAATGGGACCCATACACTAGACTAGGTGACTTAGTCCCAGGTTAGATTTTTTGGGCATAAATTGAAATCTAGTAGAGATGTGACTAAAACTCTTGAAATATACAATTTTTCCTATATTGGGACTCTAATGCCAGAAGTGGCACATCAGTCCAGTTAGGGTTTTCTGGAAGTTCAAAGTCTAATTCTGCTCTTCAATTTCTGCTCTATCTTTTCCACTTGATTTTTGGATCTGAATCTCTGATTTTCAACCTATAGATGTCTTCCAATGATCTCCAATGCAAGATGACAACTTTGAACACTTTGAAAATTTTCTCCAAACTTTTTCTTCAACGTGTCTTCAACTTAGATCTACAAATCGCACACTAAAGAGAGAGAAAAATGTTTTTTTGTTAGTGGAAAGGGGTTTTCCTTAGTCAAACCCCATTTTGGTAATCAAACCTTGAAATGAAATGAAATAGGAAAGGAGAATGATGAATGAACAAAACGTAATGTTGCAATTCACCAAACCCTTATGTAGACATGTAAAGTGTACTAATTGACATTGGAAATTTGATCCTCACCACTAACATTGTTTCATCCTGAATCATCCTTCGATCTAACCATTTAATCAAATACCTTTATCTGATTAAATTCATCAATATTCCTCTCTTAATCAAATAAATAAGTTATCTAATTAAGTCATTCTTTCTCGATAATTAAATTGACCATTTTGATCTAATTATCCTATTTAATTAAATAATTAATTTTATTTGATTCAATCTCTTAAGTCTATCTATTAAATTAAATAAATTAAAACCTTATTTAGTTTAATCTAACATCAGTTCTTTTAATTAAATAAATAAAAATCCTTATTTAATTAATCCCTTATTATATTCTTCTCATATTTGATTTAAATAAATCCACAAATTTAAGTCAAATAGGTCACATCATTTAATCCTTTCAGTAAATTAATTAACCTAGATTAATTTAATCTCTTCTCATGTCACATCCTCCATCTTTTAAGGAATATTTCCCAAATTTGAATTCAAAATCCAAGTGGCATGAGTCCTTCCAACAAGGCATTTAATCTCTCTTACATGTCCTTTGCCTTGATCCAAGTGGCATTCAATGAATTCTTCCTTCCCTCTTGCATGTCATTTCAACAGTTTCAAAATTCAAATATATGCATTTATTGACACATTCTTCAAAACTTTCACATCCTCCATCCACTCATAAGTTGACAAGTGGCACTTTTCCATTGGCTAATTCTTAGTCTCACATTGCTCTATTTTGAACATTCATCCATCTTCTCATTCTATAAATAAGAGGCTAATCTCCTCATTTCAACATCCACAATTTGAGTAAACTTACTATGCTCAAATCATTAGCGACTTTCATCCATCATTAGTGAATTCATAGCTAGGTTATGCAGATTTTTCTATTGGAGCACTCATCAAGCATTAGCAAATTGGATCACTCCTCATTACACATCAATCTTGCATTATAGGAATTGGGAAAGGGCCAATTTTCACATCAAATTGGCACCAATTGCCCCATGGGATCAAGAGTTTGCATTTGTTTTCAATAGGATTAGCTTTCTTTATTGTTCTTTCATCTCATTCTTGCTTTATTTATTATTTGAAACTTTGCTAATGTATTTCATGGGGAATCCTTGTTCTTGCTTTCATATTGTCTTATAATGTGTTTGTGCATTGTGTTTTGTAGGTATTTGGATTGGGGTTCAACACCTTCCAATAAAGTGTTGTAAACATGTATGAAGTGGCTCCAATGGATGTAGGTCTTGAATCTTGCTTGAATGTGATAGATCTTGAATTGAATGCTAGCTTGAATCGTAAAACCCTACATCTTAGTCGTTAGCTCAAAAACAAACATGATTTATGATGACTTTGACATGATGCTTGATTCTTGAATAATGCTCTAAAAAACTTGATAATCAGCCCTTGAATGCTCTTATGAACTCAAATTTTCTATAAGGATGCTCATTTAACTTGCTAGGTTTACAATAAGTGAAAGAAACTTGTATTTATACTTTTTTATTCCAAATTTCTCGAAATTACATCACTACAAGCCGAACATGTAATACCCCCTCTGCACTTCGTCTTGACCATGAAGCCGTATGTGATTTGGTCTCTCCTTTAGAGATAATTGTTTGATAGCATGTTGTGAATAATATGATAATATAAATAAATAAATATAATAAACTAAAATAAATATTTATTGTTATGGTGGTGCGTAATTGTTGGAAAAAGGAATCATATATATATATATATATCTCGATATCTGTAGTGGTTAAGATAACAATGATGTTGCTAATGAGGTTCTCACAAATTCTACCCCAAGTCAGAAGTCTCCCAAGGAGAGAAGAGATCATATTTCCTTAAATCTAGAGGTTTTAAAGTATTTTTCAAAATCTAACCCCTAGAGAACTTGAAGAAGGCTTGGGGGAGAAACATTAAATTGCTAAAGGTTTTGGCTTTGTAGCTAACAACTATAACCCACCCTTCCTCCTTTTTAATAGGAGATTGTGAGCCAAAGTTGGGTTGTGTGAAAGGTTTAGGGTGAGGAGAAGCCAAAGGGTAGTCTCAAATCTTATGTTTGGAAGATTGACAATTACAATAAGTATTCAAAAAAATTTAGTAAAGAACACATTGTGCATCTCATTTGTCCAATCTAGATATCCATGGTCTCCTTTAAATATTTGGAGAGGTCTACCTCATATATTGTCACTAAAGATGAGTTGAATAAAACCTTTTTGGTTCAACACAAACCACAAATCCTAAAGAAGTTATTTGGCTCAAATAATTTTAGCATGACAAGGGTAACCTAGGGAACTCAACCTAAATTGGAACCCAAATAGTTTTTTCAGTGGAGATGACAAAGTCTCAAGTCTAGGTTTTGAAAAACAACAAATAAGGATAGACAAGCCATGGGCCATGAAATGAGAATAGCCTCAACATGGTTGGCTTGAGCACAATAAAAAATAAAGAAACCTTTTTGTAAGGTTTTACATGACTTCAAAATGAATCTCATGTGATACCTAACCCTTGTTGACCCAATCTTTGAGCATTCTTTCAAGGGGGGAATCCTTCCCATAATACTCTATCAAGATAAAAATTTATAACCATCAACATGCATTATCAAATTTAAGAATGGGAAGAAAAACACCCAAGGGTCTTTCAAGGGATGTAGTTCATGAAACACCTTATAGACAAACTTTTGGAGTCGTTTGAGTGAGGTTATCATTGTTAATCGTCATTCATCTTTTAACCCCAAATAGCAACAACTATAAAATTATGAAAAGATGAAGACATTTAAAAGAAATGATAAATTTCTACATGTGTGACAACTTAACAAATACTGCAATAAATATATATAAAAAAAAGAAATGGTAGCAAGGTGCGTGTATCTCCACTTGGGTGTACCACTCTCCCTATTTTTTGCATGCCATGCACACTAATTTTGGAATACACTCCTTGTAACTGCTTCATCATGGAGCAGGTGACGTTTTTGTTGGTGAAGGGCTCTGCATGCTGGGCAACGCATCATCTAATTAGGAAACTATTTGTAGATTTTTGGGGAGGATTTTGATGGGATGCGCTGGATTTTAGGATCTAGGCAAAAAATTTGAACAGAGCATTAAGCACGCTCTGGTTGCAGCTGGAAGGGGAGTCACTAATAAAGGGGTTGTTGACAACATAATGGCAAGGGATTTTTGGTGTGGCAGAGGAAGGGAGAGGAGGAGAGAAATGACCCAAGGTGACTCTATAATGTCTCAATAGGCCTGTAAGTTTTAGAGAGTTTAATTCATTTGCTTGTGCGTAAGCCTTACTTTTCCTCAGAGAAACATGTATAAAGTAATTTCTTGAACAATTCTCCAGTACCTTGATATTCTGCTTGGTAGTAAATGGAATCAATGAATTCATTATCTTGTATCGGATCATGCATGCCAGTATGTGGCCATATCTTAGTCAAATACTCTTCTTCGATTGTTACATTAAATGAGAATAATTTTTGATGGCCATACTGTATAGAGATTGTAATGGATATAGTTGAGTCATAAAAGACATTCTCTGAAAACATTCATCTACTCTATTATACATAGGGAAATCCTTAGTTTCTTTAGGGCTTCATAAAGCAGATAAAAGAATGGTACCTTTTAAGTCTGCCGCTTCGTGAGGCATTAAGCCAAATGGTATAGGCGTTATAACAGTGCCACCTCAATTAGTAGGCATGTATAGCATGGTATGCATGATTTCCTAGAGTTATTATGGTATTGTATTGGAGGAAGTTAAAAGATTTAAATAACCTGCCTGGTTCTCCCGACAATCTATCACAGTTGCAGCAGATGAAAATAAGATATTATCGATTATTAACAAGATGAAAAGCTTTCCATTGATCGTGGTGAAGTTAATTTCTAAACTTCAACTTGAGTGCGACTCTGGAAACTCACTGTCAAACTGAAATGTGTCTAAGTTACAAAAAGAAAAGTTGTACATTATTTCTCCTACTTTTAAGTCATGTATTTGCACCTCACCTTTCTTCTTCCCTTCAGTCTTGGGGATAACATTTGGTCTTGACAATTACGCAAGAAGATGGCAATATTTCCAAATTTCAATATGCACTTTCTAATATACTTGACAACCTGTCACTGTACAGTGTTTAGAGTTGAGGCAGTATAAAAAATTAAGTAGCCTCCCTGAAATCATTGTCAACCTGTCATGGCGGCAGCACTTGAACATGATAGGATGTATAGATTTAAATAACCTCCCTGATTCTATCGGAACCTCTCACAGTGCAGCACTTGAACATAAAAGGTTGTAGAGATTTAATGAACCCTTCCAGATTCTTTTGGTAAATTTATTACATCTGCTGTACTTGAAAATAGAATGTTGTATAGATTTAAATAAACTTTCTGATTCCTTTGTCAACCTGTCTAAGTTGCAGCACTTGAAAATAATGATAAATGCATCTGGATGGCGGTATATCCAAATTCCAATATTCAGATTTTATTATACTTGGCTACTTGTCACAGTTACAACATTTAGAGTTGAGGCATTGTACAACATTAAATAGCCTCCCTGAAACCATAGGCAACCTATCATAGCTACAACTTTTAGACTTGCAAAAGTGTAGTAAATTAAACAGCCTCTCTGATTCCCTTGTCAATCTATGGACTTATTAATATTTGGATTAATTAGAAATTTTGATAAATGAAATGGAAAGGTAGTAGGGAATCAAGTTGTCAATATTAGAAAGTTAGAAATTGTTCTATAGGAGGAATTCTTTTCATTGAGTAATTACGAGGATCTTCTTATTTAGTGTTTCTTTATAATGAATCTTGTTATTGTTCTAGTGGAAGTAGATTTATTATTAGATAACTTAGAATGAAGTGACTTGTTAAATATTTATAAGGAATTTTTCATAGTTTTAATATAACCACTTGCTAATTTTATGAACCTTATTAGGAATGAAAAAGACCCATATCAATTCTATAATAGATCACTTCCAGTTGGCTATATAGTTACTAAAGGGAATCATGGTAGTAAAAAAAGAATTGGCGATGGAGTGTTGAAGTATTCTAGGGGAAAAAGAGGGTTTTGATTTTGTTTTCTTAAGATTATTTTGTAGTTGGTTTTTAATAAGATAAGTTTATCTATGACAATTAATATTGTTGTATGGATATTATATTGGGAAATCATTTGTTAGTTATGTGTATATAATTTAGTGACTAGATTGTCCTTGTAGTGAGTAAAATAAATAAATAAAAGGTGGATGATATTGTTATTTATGAAGTTATCCATGATTGTTTTTTAATTGTGAGTTGTGCTCTAAGTAGTGTTTCATGGTTGCTTGATTGATAGCTCATTGGGTTGATCATTAGGATCAAGTTGTGACGTGCTTTTGCAGTTGTTGGATGTTGATAGGATTTTGGTTTTGTTTTGAGATGGATTTTGCATGATGTTGATTTTGAGATCAAGTTTTGTTGTCACCTTGTTAGGAAACCCTTGTTTTAGTGATTTATCAGTCTTCCAGAGAAAGGGAAAGAAAGGTGTAGCTTTATTATTAGCCTTCACTTTTGGTTCTTTGTGAACTATTGATCGTATGATCTGTTTGATGTTATGGGTTTAGCCTTGCACTTGAAAATAGTTTCATTATGAAGATTTTGTGTAGAATGGTGTATGTCTTGCTTAATGCAAATTATCATGTGGCTTTATATGTTGTGCATGGGGCTTACCCTGATAGTGTCTTTTGAGTTTTGTTGTTCATAAGGGGAGTGGCTTTCGATGGGGGCCGAGACCCGGAAGTGGTCTCAGGGTAACTCATTGGAAGTTCATTAATCAAGTGAAAACATTAATATTTAATTAGGGGTTTTGGATAGAATCACACATTAACAAGATATAAGTGAATGCCTCACTCATGGCTCAAGTGCTTGTATGGGCTTGAGATGAGTTGAGAAGGCCTGGAATGGAAAAATCATTGTCTTGTCCTTATGAAAGATAATGGATGCCACATTGGATTGCATGTGGGGCCGGGTTTCGTAAGAGGTCACCAGGGTAACCCAAGTTGGGGGCCGGGGCCTAGGAAGATTCGCCAGGGTAACCCATGCAACATTGCGATGACACTCTTCCTTAAACAACCAAGTATGCTTTGTTTCCCTCTATGATATACTTGAGCCTCTTGAAGCACATGTTGGCATTTGTATGTTGAAGCTTTATTGGTTATTCCTTATGTTTGGCACATCTTGTGTTGGTTATATCTTGTGCTGAGATTGCCTTATGTTATTGTGGATCTTGTTGTGAAGTCTTGTATCCTTGTTCTGTATGATGGTTATTGTTGGGGATCCTTCTTGTCATTTCTTAGCACGGGGGGTGGGCTTTCGGGTCCACGTGGTTGGGTGGAACGTGCTATGCACCCCATTGGGTCCCCAATCGTCGATCGAGAAGTGCAAAATTGTACCTTGCAGTGATTCCTGAGTTGATCCAGAGTTGAATCCAGTATTGCAGCTTTGTACTCCTTCATTTCAAATGTAACATTCCATTATATTGTATCTTCCCCATTCATGTTGGGAAACGACATTGTAATATTGTAACCCTTGATTAATGTGTTAACCATGCTCATGTTATCTTATGATTACTGGTGTATACTTACTCTTCATGTGATGTAATAATGTTGTAAAAAAAAAAGCAGTCATGTAAACCCGAGGGATTTGTTATATGTAGTTCATGTTTAGTTTTCATTTCATGTGATATATGATTACTATGATGTATGTTAGTACTTTAAAATAAAATTGGTGCCATAAATGTTAGATGTATTGTATCCTTTGGGGTTACTTGGCGGGCATTACACAACATCGATATAGGAGGATAAAATCCCACTAAGAATTTGAATTAAATTTAATTTTGGGCCACACAAGACTCATATGCCAAAAGTGGCATATGAGTCCCATTAAACATTAATTATGGGAAAATTTTCCAAAATGCTTAGAATGATATAAAATCTAGATTGGGACATAAAACCTAGGTGGGACTCATACGTCCAAGGTGATGTATGAGTCCCAAATCACTAAAATGGGACACACAACCTAAAAACACTTGAATTATGATTGGTTGTTAGTTTATGTCAAGATTATCCTCAGAAATATGCATTAAATGAGGCTTGTGGCTACAAAAGAAGGCCAAATAAGGCATAAAGAAGCTTAATTAATAATTACAACCCTAGAAAAGTGTGAAAGTGTGAAACAACACTTTACAACACCTTAAATAAGGCACTTTTAAGTTCATTTAGCTCACAAGGGCCCAAGACCTAATGTGAATGTGTCAAACACATTACAACACCAAATTAAGGTAACATTATGCTTAATTTAACAAGGAGGGCCCCAAAAAGCAAGGAAAAGTAAAGAGATACTTTTTCCATTGCCACATTAGCTCCCACATTAGTGAGATTATGCAATTTATTCAAACTCACACTAAAGTAGACAAACTCACATCAAGAGGTTTCCAAGTGCACCAATGTCGATAAGATAGGATGATAATGATCAAGAGGGATGATCAAGCCCCCAAGATCAAGATCCTATGACAGACCAACATAGGCACAAAAGAATGCACATGAAAATTATATAAGGAGCAAGAACAAGGCACAAGCATACACTGCCAAAGACAAAGAGAAAAGAAAACCAAAACAAAAGGGGTGGATCAAGCTTTGACCATTTTTCCATCGCAATTTGGATTAGGTCTTAGAATTTTTATCCAAAAATGCACACTCACTTTGAGGTAATAGAACTCTAGGTTGTCTGCTAGGTGAGTAATCCAAGAAGGTGAGACACATACACACATAGCTTATATGTACTCACACACACACGAGTGGCTATGTGAAATTCATGCCTCAAATCGGCTTCCCGTCCAACCATACCAAAGCTATACCTCTTGATAACTTTGATAATGTGCCATGCAATAATGAACTTTGAGCTTCATGAGGCAAGAAAAGCTTTGTATGTTTGAAACTCATGAACAAACAAGATGGCTCCAAAGACATGCAAAGTGTGTTATGCCAGGTGGCCATATAATTGAAAATGAAAATGCAACAATAGGGAACATTCAAAGGAGTCTTGATTGGTTCATGTAAGGTCTTTAAATTAGGGAACATTGTGCATAATGTCTCTAAGAGAGGACTAGTGAAAGAATAAAATAGTCACAACTTAGGGGATGCAATGTGTCACATCAAGCCACTAAGAGGAATATAATATGCTAAGAGAGATCACACTCTTGAGGGACATCAGACTGAATCTCAACCACAAAGAGAAAAATGCATCACATGAAATAAGAAGACTGTACCATGAAACATGAAAAGGAAAAATGAAAAAGAATAATTCCAATGTATGCCCCACTTTAAAGTAATTTCTAAACACCATACTATGAGCAATTAATTTAAAGTAGCAAATGATAGATGATAACAATAAATAAGACATGAGAGCTAACTTGGAAAGCCTTATGCCAAGTCATATGTTTCTAGATAAAGCTGCGTCATGCTAAACACACATAAGGGATCTATGGATTTGGGGTCAGTATGTTATTCCTACAATGTTTTTATAGAGCTTGAAATTGTCATCATTCCCCAAATAGTCATAAAACTAGAAGAATGACACAAAGAGAGAGAAAAAAAATTGAAAAAAAAATTGAGTCAACATGGAAGAGACATGAATGTGTTGATGCCTTGCGTCATCCCCAAAAGGAAAACACAAGACAAGATAAAAGGAACAGATAAAATATTTACGACATGGAGAAGAATGAAGATAAAAATAGAGGAATGTCACAAAGAGAGAGAGAGAGAGAAATACATCAAATAGAACATCATCGTGGATCACATTACACACATGCAATCACACAAAAGAAAATGAGACAATGTAAAAGAATAGTAAGGCACATGTAAGTCAACCTAAAGTAGGTGCTCCACATCTCAATCGTGTTCATTGTATACTGAAAAGGGAAAATAGCAAGTGCCAAACTAGGGCCATCACCCAGTTCAACATTCTTCTTAGGAGCATTTTTATTTAAGCTCATGGAAAAGGAAAACAATGTATTCAATTCATTATTCACTTCATCTTCAATCTTTGCAATCTCACCATCGTCATCCAATTTAATCACAATAGGAGGTCGAATGATAATTTCTAGAGAAGGATTTAGCTCTTGCTGTAGTTGTGCTATATGGTCTTATTGTTGTTGTGAAGGGGGAGACTAATCATAAATTTCTTTAGTCAAGTTTGGGTCTTGATTTTATTTGTTTATTTCTTCATTTAACCTTCAAGCAAGGGCATGTCATCTATGCCTATGTTCTCTAGCACCTATGTTTCTTTTAGTTTGGTTTTCAAGTTGTGTTTGTGTGGGAGTGAGATGATCAACCATATGTTTATTTTCTTCACCAAGGTGAGGAACACAAGGAACCATGGAAGGTTGTTCAACCACTTTCTCTTTAACTTTGTAAACATGTTTTATTCTAGGAGGTGTGACAAGATTGTTTTTGTTATCTCTTGGTATTTTGTAGGAAGTAGGAAAAGGATCTATCTTAGGTTGGTCTTGGTTTTTTGGCATGTCTTTTGGTTCAATCACGGTTTCTTCAAGGATGGTAGTGTGCGAACCCCAATCCAAATACCTGCAAAACAATAAGAAAAAATGCATTAGATTATCAAATGCAAGCAAGAACAAGGATTCCCAATGAAATCCATTCACAAAGTTCAAATTAGGAAAAAAAATAATGAAGAACACAATGAAAACAACAAAATAGAGATTAAATCCTAATTAAACTAGCAAACTCATGATCCCATGGGGGAATTGGTGCCAATTTGATGAGAAAATTGGCCCTTTCCCAATTCCTATGATGCAATATTGATGAATGTTGATGAAGAGTGATCCACTTTGATGAAGATTGATGAATTCTTCCAAGATAAAATCTGCATAACCTAGCTATAGAGCTTAATAAGATGGATGAAGATTTCTCTAAATTTGAGTATAGTAAGTTTACTCAATTGGTCAATGATAAAATGAGGAAATGAGCTCTTTATTTATAGAATTCCAATATGGATGAATGTCCAAAATAGAGCAATGTGGGACTAACATTCATCCAATGGCAAGATGCCACTTGTCAACCTATGAATGGATGGAGGATGTGTAAGTTTTGATGATTGTGCCAATAAATGCCTATTTTGAATTTTGAAATTGTTGAAATGACATGCAAGAGGGAAGGGAAAATGCATTGAATGCCACTTGGCTCAAGGCAAAGAACATGTAAGATGGAGTAAATTCCCTGTTGGATGTACATGTCAACTTAGATTTTGAATTCAAACTTGGAGAATATTCCCAAAAGATGCCTTGTTGAGGAAAATAGAGATTTAATAAATCAATTAAATCTATTTTCTTGTGCAAGTGGTAAAAGCTAGAGGATGGGACATGATAAGAGATTAAATTAATCCAAGTTAATTAATTTAATGAAGGGGGTTAGATGATGTGACCTATTTGACTCAAATTTGTGGATTTATTTAAATCAAATAATGAGAAGAATATGATAAGAGACTAATTAAATAAAGATTTTGATTTATTTAATTAAAAGAGATGATGTTAGATTAAATAAGGTTTTAATTTATTTAATTTAATAGATATAATTTAGAGATTTAATTAAATAACATTGACTATTTAATTAAATCGGATAATTAGATCAAGATGATTAATTTAATTATCGAGAAGAGGGTGATTTGATTAGATAACTGGTTTATTTAATTAAGAGAGGAATATAGATGAATTTAATTAGATAAGGGAATTTTATTAAACAGTTAGACCGAAGGATGATTCAGGATGAAACGATGTTAGTGGATCAAGATCAAATGCACAATGTCAATCGGTACATTTTACGTGTCTATAGGTAGGTTCACTCATGTGTTGAGGCATGTTTTGAAGGGATATTTTTTCTATGCATTTCACTTTGAATTTTTGGTAGGATTTGAAAACAAAGTCTTCATGATGTTTAATAGGCTCCATGGGCTTAGGCCAAAAAGAAACGATCTAAGGAAAATTTTCCATAGGAAGACAAAGGGTTAAAACCACTATGATGTACAGTGAAAATTTCATTTTCAAAGGGGGAATTTAAGCATTTATGTGCAATCGAAGGGACAAAATTCATGGAGTGAAGCCATGGATAGCCTAGCTTTACACGAAATTGGTCTCATTGCAAGATGATGGAGAATGATACATCTAATGTTTTTGGTTCTATTTGTAAAGGAAGGGTGATTGATCACATCGTAGGGAAAGCAAAATTTCTATGCATCTTGATCCATGCTTTCGGTTTATCATATATTTCTTGATAGAGATCATGCACATGTAAGAATTTTTTAGTGATCAAATTCTCTCCATAGATAGGATCTATTAATATCCCATTAGTGGGCTTGTCATAGATTCAGTTGGCTATGTAAAGAGGACCATAAGGTGAATGTTTAAGTATATTTCATGAGGAGAAAACTATCTCAAGAGGCCTTTTAGTTTGGCCCTTACATGGTATGAATTTTATCAATCCAACCATATCATCCATAGGATCAATATCTATAGGATCATTTTGGATAGTATCACTGTTGTCATCATGTGTGTCAACATTCATCGCATCACTCTTTTTAGTTTCACTAGCTTTAACAAATGAAATATTATGATCAGGAATTAGGTTACTAAATACTTGCAAGTTTTGGTTAGGAGGGGAAACAAACTTATTTCCTTGATCACTAACACCCCCAATGGAAAGTTAACCAAAATCAATGAAGTCTTGCATAAGATGTTTAAGACGCTTACAATGCTTCGTATTGTGTCCATTTTTTTGGTGGTAATGAGAGTAATAATCTGGTATATAGTTTGTAGGTAATGGTTTATTAGGATTGAGATTTTTAATGGGAGGCAAGGTAATCATCTTCTGTTCTAAGAATTGTGACATTGTATTATGGAGGGTATTAAGCAATGGAGTGAATTTCCTTTTTGGGTCCCCATAGCTAAAGGGTATTGATGTTTTTACGACAGCTACTTGGGTATCAACTGTTGGAAACAAGCAACACTAAGAGGGGAGGTGAATCATTGTTCTACAAATTTTAACTCTATTATGCTTATCTTTAACTTCCCTAACACATTCAATCAATAACACTATGCAAAAATAGAGAATAAGAAAGGACACAACCATAACACAATGATTTTTTTCTAAGTATACTCAAGGCAAATATTACATAAGAGGAATGCACTTGCATTTAGGCTCACTGCTTAGAGCTCACTACTCAAAATAAGGCTCACTTCCTTTACAAAAAAGATTGGAATAGTTCCAAAAGAAAGTGAACTAATATAATAGCATCTACAAATGCTTGATTACAGTTTTGGTTAAGCTTTCTTTCTTGATGACTGATGAAGAACTTTTTCCCTGTTCTGCTTAAGTTTTCCCACAAAAATCTTTATGCACAAGTGAAACTACACATGAAACCACTTAATCTCTTCTTAGAAAATTGTAAAAATTGCACACACAACTACTACATGCATCCAAAAGATATGGATAAAAACATATATATATCCACTTACAAAGATTTCATCACCACAAGTCGGCTTCCACAAAACTTAACAAAATTAGCAACTAGTCAACCCATATAATGAGTAAATTCTATGTCGACCCGAGCAAGTTGGCCAAACAATAGCTGGGATGAATAATCAAACATCCAAAAAGATAATAACAACAATAATTGACCTCTATACATCCAGTATACAATATTTCACCGAGTCGGCTTGACATAGCAAATACAAAGAGAATGTCCAACCAGACCTATAGCCACAAGAATACTTTTTATAGATTCAATAATTGTATGCTCTCTTTGTGCCAAGGAAACATGTTCAACAATCCATAACCAAAAAAAGTGATTTGGTGAGACTTCACAATTGGATATCATGTTCAGCTAATAATACTATCAATAACATAAAAATTTCACTTCTTTTGGTATGACTGAATACAAAACTGTGGACCTTAGAGATAACTATGGTTTCCATCAATGACAACACTAGAATACAAAAATCATGTCCACAACCATCATATGCCAACAATCTCCCCCCTTGTCATTGATGGAAACACTTAGTGAAAAATGACTATGTGTCAAAGATAATATGCTACCAGTACACACAATACTGTAGATCTTCAAAAATATTACTCCCCCTAAAATATTTTTCACTATACCTCCTCTCCCCCTTTGACATCAATGAAAAAATTATGGGTGCAAAACTTGTACACATGCTGTATGGAAACTTACAAAAATTGGAAAATGTCTGCAAGGACCTTCTTCAAGTCATTGAGGGTCGAATCCCAAATACTCTTCAGGATCTCCAAAATTGAGATGTGTCCATGGAAAAGATAGAACAATATTTCTATGATTTCCAAACCTATAGGATTTGGGGCTGTAACAACACTTCTTGCTTCTTTTAGTGAATTTTCCATTATCTCAATCTTGGTACTAATCAATCCCCTTAGATCACACACTCTAGTAATGATGTTTTCATTTTCAAGCTCTATATTTTTCATTTGATCAAGGAGGGGTAACACCTAACAGTCCTGAAGACAAATACTACTAGCCAAAGGATCAAAACTATTTGACATTGCAACTAGTTGTAGCTCAATATCCTTTATTTTTTTTCATTAGTACTTATAAACTTTGATAGAATTAGACATGCTTTATAGATATTTCCTCCATTAGTTATAGCCTACTGAGTGTGATGCACCCATGTTTCCAACAATTTTTTGTCCCTTTTTATCAACTTGATTAGACTACCAAGTCTATCCTCTTTAAATTATTTCCTTGCCTTGACTAAAGTTGAGTCCTCAAAAGATTTGAAGTGGGAGTCAACAAAGTTTATCAACTTTTTCAACTCACCAAATGTGGATCCTGATGGATCTGAAGCATGTGATGACAAAATTTTTTGTAGGACTTTAGAGGAAAGCTTCAACAACTCACTATCCTCAATGTGAGATTTCAGTATTTTCTCATTTGCCTTATCCTGAGCTATCTTGGAAAATTTAATCATTTGAATGGGGGATAGAGTGGAAAATTTGATTGAATTTTCATCAAATTCAGAGTCTGAATCTATGAGTTACTTCAATTCAGATTCTTTACCTTCATGGGGAGTGGATTTTGATAGTTTACCCTTGACTGGTTCAACTTGAATTTCTAGGGGGACTAGTGAAGGTTCCTTTTCCTCAACAGACACAACCTTCTCTTTTGCAATTTCTACTGATGGCTCCTTAGCTACTACAAGAATTTCAATGTATTCAGGGATTGGAGGAGTCAAATTGTCATTAGGAAAAAATATGTTCTCATTTACATCTCCTACCACCTAAATACCTCTTTAGTATCGTCACTTTCATTTACTGCTTCAACAATAATTCCTTCTGCCAACTTCTCACTTTCCACATTCAATTCTTTATCTTGGACCTCCTCAATGTTTCCCTTTTCTTTTGATAGGAATTCTTCTAGAATTTCCTTAGTCTCATTTATTACTACTTCTATATCCCCAATCATAAGTTTATTGACCCTTGATTTTGTTCTAAATTTCTTTTTGATTTTTAGAAGAATTGAGTCCATTTCCTCAATACCCATTTTTGGATATAGATCTGCAAGAACCCTTTTTCTCAAATTTTCTTCTTCGGATCTAGAAAATTCTCCTCTTGATTCTAGGGCCTTGTATAGGCTCGTAGGCAAGCCAAACATGATCTCAACTAGAGTCTTGTTAAAACATTTAAATGTTTTATAGTAGCTTCTTCTATAGTTTTCTTACCAGAGTCATCAAAGAAATCATATAGATTACATAGGGGTTGCAAATTACCATAATCCACAACATATTTTTCAACCTCTTCCATTGAAATGTTGGTCTAGCCAATTCTAGGCTTCTTTTCTGCTCCTTTACTTTTCTTAGTGGACTTCCTCTTATTCAGCTTAACTGCATGAGCACCAGTTGCTTTCAGCTCTCTAACTATCTCTTCTGAATCAATTCTTTTTTCTTCCTCCTCTTTGGATGCAACTTTATAGGTTCTTGAACTCTTTGACTTCTTATTTTTCTTAGAAGGTTCTTCCTTACTTGGCTGAGTTGCAGGAGTCCTCCTTGTTTCTCTAGTAGATGAAGTTTCCAAGCTAAAAAATTTTGTCTTCTCCTTTTCTTTTGTAGCTTGTGCTTTTCCCCATTTCCTTCTTGCTTCCCTCAGTCTCTCGACTAGAATTCCCAAATCTACTACAATATTTTTGGTTTCCTTCCTTACCTTTCTAATACATGCAGTTTTTCTCAGATCTAAATGGACTTTCTAACTTTTCTCTACATAGGTACTGAACCTCTCTTCTTTAGGATTAAGAGGTGAGCTTATAAGATGTTCAACATAAATTCTCAATATTTTTCCATCCACCTCATACCCCATCGACATGATCCAAACTATCCTAGGATTAGCAGCCTCCATGTAACACAGATTGATATCAACCATGAAGCATATGGAATCTTTGTAGTGTTCTACAATGGGTCTAGGTATTCTCTCTCTAGCATGCATTTGACTTTGAGATTTTTTGAAATGTCCTGAGATAATTGTATTCCTGACCTCCCGGTTACCAAGACTAATCAAAGTGTCCCAAATTTTCACTGCAACAGGGGTATCATTCCTCCATTGGACTTTACTAAATCCAGGAACTTCACCTAAGAAGTAAAAATATAAACAGATTAACAAATTTCCAAACTTGAAAATATTCTTCTTATCCTTCTTAATCCTCTTGAAATTTTCTAAGAGTTGGCCTCTTAACACCTCACACAAGTCATAATCTATGTTCTCCTTTACCATTTCATATGCAATGTGGATAGTAGTTTTGGATACCAAATTATCCCAACTTGAGTGGTAGATTTTGTATCCAATAATCATTGAAGAAAATTTGACATCAATCTCAGCAATATGTTGTATTGTCATTTCCCTTTTATCCCAGTGAGAGCCAGTAGCTCTAGTTACATCTTCATTCTTGATGGATTTTAGTTTCAGAAGTCTATTAGTCAAACTCAAACTTGGTACAACAAAGATTGCCTCCTTGGAGATTTTGAAGGGTATGTCTAACCATAGGAATTCATCATGCATTCTACTTAGAACATACCGAACCCAATCGTCCTCTTCAAAGATAGGGAATTTTGCAAACTATGCAAATAACTTGTCAACTAGGGTTTGGAATTTTATTTTCACAAAGAAATATTGTTGTACAATATGGTTAGTGTAGAGATCCAACAATTGAGTACTACCCAGATCCTTAATACTTGCATGCACATAAGCCCTAACATCCTCTATATGCAACACTTCATATGGTACAGAAGAAAATGCACCTAAGGGTTCAATCTCAACGGATTTATATAGATGCAATTTGAATTTGGGGTAGGGCCTATCTTTAATTTACACAAGTAGTGGGGTAGCCATGATTTGAAGAACACAAATTCACAAGCTTTTACTGAAAATACCTTTTGTAGATGAAAATGAAGGATGATTCGCAAACCCTTTCTCGTGCCTAAATCTTTCTTCCACTTATGCAAGAATCACTAGGAGCTTTGTAAACTTCCTTCACTCAAATGAAAATGTGACAAATGAAAAATGAAAGAGACCCCTTTTATCACACTAAATTTCTTACTTTTCATATTAAATGCTCTTTCCCTAAATCTATAGATTTACAAATTTTTATATTCCAAGGAAAAAAATTCAAATGCAAATCTTTGATAAGCTTCATTGATATGTCCACTTTATTCCACAACCACTGAAAAATAAATGATTTTCTATTGGATTCATCCACACTTATGTGTAAGCCACTTGCAGGGTTTAAAAGGATTTTCTTAATAGCTCCCCCTATAGCAAAGACTACAATTAATTTTCAGATGTATTACTAGAAGCAGCTTCCGATCTAGGTTGATTTGCATCTGTAGAAGGGTTCTTCCTCACCCATTTCTTTTGCATATGCTTCTTGATCTCATCCCTAGTGATCTTTCCTTTTCCTTTGGAATCTGATTGCTTGTCCTATCTTACCAGACCTCTTTTGTTCCAACAAGCTCTGGAAATGTGTCCAAGTTTACTTCAATTATAGCAAATAACATTCCTCTGGTTGGACCAATTGTTCCATTGACTTTGTCTAAATCTACACTAGTTTGCAACATGTCCAAATCTATTGCATGTATAAAACTTGATATCTCTGTGTAGGTTATACATCACAATTTTGCACTCACTTGACTTATGACCATATTTATAATAGTTAAAGCACTGACCTGAGAAGGATGGCTTTGTTGTGTTTATCCTAATTCTACATTGAGAAGCCATATGACCGAATTTATTACAAGCATAGAAATAGCCATTAAATTTTTGAGCATTAGGTTGTCTTACTGGATTCCTCCTAGGTCCATTTGCTTGGTTTCTTTGTTTGAATGGTCTTCTTGTAGATTTCCTCTGATAAGATCTCCTTTGTCTGGATCTAGAACTTTCTCCTTCTTCATATCCAAGACCTCTTCTATCACCATCAACTCTCTGACCTTTAATTAATTCATCTAGTTTAGCTGAGCTTGCTTTAAATTTGTCTTTGAACTCATTTTCAATAGCAAGTTAATCTCTTAGATCATCAAGCTATTTTTTAAGCTCTTCTTCATTATTCTTGCTTTGTTCTAATTCGTTCTCTAGTTGGTTGCATTGTTCTGATTTATCCTTCAAGGATTGAGCATGATTTTCTTCATTCTTCTTTTTTTCCTCCAACTCCTTGGTCATCCTCACCATGATGGATTTTGTTTCATGCTTCAAGGTAGTGTTTTCTTAAGCAAGCTTTTCACATTCTTTTGTTTTCTCCTTTAGAACTTGACTAAGTTGTTCATCTTCACTGCTTTTTCTTTTCTGCTTAAGTTGACCACATAACTCCTTTCTTTTCTCCCTTGATTCACTAATATTTTCCTTTAATATTTGGATAATTTTTTTTGTATTTTCAATATTTTCTTGTAGTTCCTTGATTTCAAATTTTAACTGATCAAGGTCATCTAAGGCCACCATGAGTTATTGTTGTAGATTGCTTGTATCCATTGAATGTTTCTTCCTCAAGCTATTAGGCTTCTTTTGAGGAACTAGCTCTAATACCAATTGTTGGAAACAAGCAACACTGAGAGGGGGGTGAATTAGTGTTCTGCAAATTTTAACTCTATTATCCTTATCTTTAACTTTCCTAACACATTCAATCAATAACACTATGTAGAAACAAAGAATAAGAAACCACACAACCATAACAAAATGATTTTTTAAGTGGAAACCTTGTAAGGGAAAAAACCATAGTGGATGGCCAATCCATAAGTAATTCTGAGTGTACTCAAGGAAAATATTACATAAGAGGAATGCACTTGCATTCAGGCTCACTGCCTTTACAAAAAAGATTGGAATAGTTCCAAAAGAAAGTGAACTAATAAAATATCATCTAAAAATGCCTGATTACAGTTCTGGTTAAGCTCTGGTGATGAACTTTTTCCTTGATGATTGATGAAGAACTTTTTCCATGTTTTGCTGAAGTTCACCCAAGTGAAACCGCTTAATCTCTTCTTAGAAAATCACAATAATTGCACACAAAACTCCTACATGCATCCAAACGATATGGCTGAACACATATGTATATCCACTTACAAAGATTTCATCACCACAAGTCAACTTCCTCAAAACTTAGCAAATTAGCAACTAGTTGGCCCATATAATGAGTAAATTCTATGTCGACCCGAGAAAGTCATCCAAACAATAGCTAGGATGAATAATCAAACATCCAAAAAGATAATAACAACAATAATTAACCTTTATACATCCAATATGCAATATTTCACTAAGTCGACTTGACATAGCAAATAAATAGAGAATGTCCAACCGGACCTATAGCCACAAGAATACTTTTGCTAGATTCAATAATTGTATGCTCTCTCTATTCCAAGGAAACACATTCAATGATCCACAACCAAGAAAAGTGACTCGGTGAGACTTCACAACCAAATATCTTGTTCAGCTAATAATATTGTCAATAACATACATATTTCACTTCCTCTTCCGGTATGATTGAATACAAAACTGTGGACCTCAAAGATAACTATGGTTGCCATCAATGACAACACTAGAATACAAAAAACACGTCCAAAACCATCATATGACAACATCAACATGTTGATTTGTTTGTTGAGGGGGATTAAGTTAAAGGAACTCTTTATTCTGTTTTCTAAAAGGTTGATAATTTTTTTGATTTATGGACTCAAACTTCTCAGTTTGGCTAGATGTGGATTTTGCATCACAATTACTAACTGATTTTTGATAATCACAAAGGGAAGTACATAAGTACATGAAGGAGGATAATTTCATCATGGTAAGCTTATCTTGTATCTTACTTTGCAAATTTTTTATGAACATCTTTTGAAGATGAGGATTAGGAACCTTTACATCAATTTGGGAATAAAGTGATTGGTAGCATGAGATAAAGTTGGTAATAGTTTCCTCTTTTTTTTTACTTACATATCATTAAATCAGCCAAGGTCATCTTAGGGGTCATATGCATTTAGAAATTGTTGATAAATTCCTCAAAAATTTCAATGAATGAATGAATTGAGTTGTTTAGTAATGAATAAAACCATTCTAAGGAAATATCTTTCAAGGACCTAGGGAACAGCTTACCCAAGAGTTTATCATCAAGAATAAAGTCACTCCATAAGGTCATGCAAGTTGAAACATGGTTTGAAGGATCTCCCTTTCCCCCATATTTATCAAATCTAGGCACCTCTACACCTTGTGGCATTGGTGTTTGCAATATCTCCAAGGATAATGGACTACTTTTGCCATTATATGTAGGTGGGCCATTTTGATTTTGGTTAATAGTGAAGACATGCTTTTGTAGGGATGAAATAGTTTGCAAAAGTTGGTGTATGAGAGGGTCATTGTTTGTATTGTGAGATTGAGGTGAATAAGTTGGAGGGACCATGTATGTGTTCAAGGGACAAGTGAATGGAATGTTTCTAGGTGGTAAAGTGGTAGGAGATATGACATGTGATGCCACACAGGTACTAGGGATGCTAGCAGAAATACCTAAGGAAGGAATCACATTACTAGTAGGTTGCATTGTTGTTGTAACTTGAGAGTTGGTATAGGTAGGAATAGAGGAAATTGTTGTGGGAGGAGGAATTTAGATTCCTCCTTGGCTTATAACATTGTTGGAGGGTAAAGGACAACTAGTGGTTGAGGTAAGATGTTTTCCAAAGATCTGAACTAAGTTACACACAAGGTAAACTCCATCTTCGCTTTCAAGCATGCGATCAATGTTATCTATGGTGGGGATAGCGGTAGTTGAAATGTTCTTAGTACTTATTTGATTTTGTAGGTTTGTTAAGTCTTCGTGATTTTGGATTATGTTTTCTTGTGGAATATTAGCAACCATTGTTTCAACATGTATCACACTACTTGAATGAAAAGAGTTGTTAGGGGTATGGTCTATACCTAGTGAACTAGTGTCAACCCTAGTAGTGAAAGAGACATATAACCCAAGATCCATGATGATTGTGTTATCACAGGATGACATGAGTCTCAAACTTCATCTCACTATAGTATTAGACATAGGACACCAAGTAGAAAAGCTCATGTAAGGGATACTAAATGAAAGATGGATGCAAATGTAATTTAAGCTAAATGTAATGAAATGAATATAATAGAAACTCTATAAACTAAAATAGAAGGTTATCAACAAAAAAAAAGAGCACAAAAATAGAGTTTTGAATTCTAGAAAACACAGTTTAAAATTTACACTGGGACTAAATTTCCCAGAGGGGTGTATGAGTCCTATTGAGGGTTTTTCTCACAAATTTCAAAAAAATAAGTATCTTTTATGCCTTTTAGTTTGCATAATCTATAGAAAAAATGAAAATGCATATTTCTAATGGTTTTCAATGATGCAAGATGCAAAAATGCAACCTATATTCACTTTCACTAATGCAAGATTTAGGAACCCTAGGATGCCAATTAACTAATGCAATCAAGATCTAGGATGATGATGCACTCCAAATTAGAATTAAGATTTTCTAAATGTAGGTTCACAAAAATGAAACAGCGGAAATGGATTACTTTATGATTTAGGAAATAAAACAACACATTTCGCAATCATTCATTCAAGGAAAAATCTAGAGATCTCAATCTAAAGTATGCAAAGGAGAAAAAGATTTGACAATAGGGATGTTCTAGGATATTATTATAAACTAAAGAGGGGTTCACCACCAAGCCAGGGCTTGGAAATATTAATGAAATGCAAGACCTAATGCTTAAATCTAGTGGAATTAAAGACTTCACTAAATGACCTAGAAAAGCATGTAAAACAAAAGAGAAAGATGAGAGATGAAAGGTGTGCAACTAGAAACCTAAAGAATATTAGATAAAGGCTTGAAATGCTAAAAAAATGATTTTAATGTTGATTGGGACTCATATGCTACATTGGGTGATTTAGTCCTTGGTTAGGGTTTTTTGGAAAAAACTGAAATCTGGCAAAGATGTGACTAAAACTCATGAAATCTGCAAATTTTCCTATATTGGGACTCATACGCCAGAAGTGGAGTATTAGTCTATTTAGGGTTTTCTAGAAGTTAAAAGTTTGATTCTGCTCTTCAATGTCTACTCTGTCCTCTCCACCTAATTTCTAGATTTGAATCTCTAATTTGCAACTTGTAGATGTCTTCCAATGATCTCTAATGCAAGATGACAACTTTGAACACTTTGAAAACTCTCTCCAAACTTTCTCTTCAATTTTTCTTCAACCTAGATCTACAAATCACACACCAATGAAAGGGAAAAATGTTGTTTTGTTAGTGGAAATGGGTTTACCTTGGTCAAACCCTATTATGGTAATCAAACCTTGAAATGAAATGAAATAGGAATGGGCAATGATGAATTAGAAAAATGTAATATTGAAACTCACCAAACCCTAGAAATAAAGTATTGTAAACATTTATGAACTGGCTCCAATGGATGTAGATCTTGACTTGAATGCTAGCTTGAATCATAAAACCCCACAATGCAATTGTTATCTCAAAAACAAAAATTATGTATGATGACTTTGGCATGATCCTTGATACTTGAATAATGCTCTAAAACACTTGATAATAAACCATTGAATGCTCTTGAGTTCTCTTGTAAACTCTTAAATTCTCTTGCAAACTCAATTTTTCTATAAGGATGCTCATTCAACTTTCTAGGTGTAAAATGAGTGAAAGAAACTTGTATTTATACTTGTTTATGCCAAATTTCCCAAAATTACAACACTACAAGCTGACATCAGATCTAGGAGGATAAAATCCCACCAAGAAATTGAATTAAATTTAATTTTGGGCCACATGGGACTCATACGCTAGAAGTGGTGTATGAGTCCCATTAGGCATTAATTATGGGAAAATTTTCAAAAATGCTTAGAATAATGGTAAATCTAGATTGGGACCCAAAAATCTCAATGGGACGCATATGCCCAAGGTGGAACATGAGTCCCAGATCACTAAATCTAGGCCACACAACCTAAAAACAGCTGAATTTTGATTGGATGTTGGTTTATGTCAGGATTATCATCTGAAGGATGCATTAAATGAGGCTTGTGGATATAAAATAAGGCCAAATAAGGCATAAAGAAGCCCAATTAATAATGACAACCATAGAAAAGTGTGAAAGTGTGAAACAACACTTTACAACACCTTTAATAAAGCACAACTAAGCTCATTTAGCTTACAAGGTCCCAAGACCTAATGTGAATGTGTTTAACACATTACAACACCAAATCAAGGCAACATTATGCTTAATTTAACAAGGAGGGCCCGAACAAGTAGGGAAAATTAAAGGGATAGTCTTTATGTTGCCATAGTATACACACATATATATTTATATATCAATATATATATTCATTCCATAAGTTCATCAAATATATTTTATTAACAAGCATATTTATATATTATATAAAAATATAAAGTATAGTATTATGTATATATATATATGTATGTATGTTAGTGTTCAAACAGATTGGGGCAATAAACATTAAAAAATAATATGTAGATTAAATAATGCAAAAATAATAATGAAGAATAACACAAAAGAGATCAACACAAATTTAGTGTGGTTCACCCAATATGGGCTACATCCACAAAAAATGAACCACCCAATGATTTTATTATCCAATGAAAAATAGATTACAATCTCATGAATGTCATACTGCAACCTACATCCCAACCACTTATAACAAGATTTTTGGAAGCTTCTAGAATTAGGGTTTTACAAAGTCATTTTTTCACATGATGTGTTAGTGGGAAAACATTTACATGTTAACAGGGAAAAAACTTGACGTGTTAATAGAAAAAAAATTCTAGGGCTATGCCCCCAAACCCCAATGAGGATACGTTACAAGTGTAAAGTATTTTAATGATCAGTCACCACATATCAACAATCTCCCACCCGGAGACTAATTAGGCTCAACACCAAACAATCTCCCACTTGGAAACTCTTCCTAGATGATACTGTTGCATTGGTAGCTCCCACTAGATTACAGGCCTAGCTAGTTTCTTATATCCACCATTATTAGTTGTCAAGGCCAATAAAAACTGATGAGGAAATCAATTTCTCCCACAAAACTACCTTTGTGAACATATCTATAAGATTTTCATTGGTGTGAATTTTCTCTAGCTCTAGTTGTCCATCCTCCAAAATTGATCAGATGAAGTGGTATTTGAGTTGTATGTGCTTAGTTTTTTAATGCAAGGCTGAATTCTTAGCAAGATGAATGGCACTTGGCTATCAATGTACAAAGGGATATCTTCTTGTCATTGTCTCGATTCCTCCAAAAAGTGTTGCAACCAAATCATCTCCTTGCTAGCTTTTGTAGCAACAACGTACTCAACTTTAGGTTGAAGGCATAACAACCTTTTGCAACCTTGAAATCCAACTAACTGTAGTACCTCAAATAGTAAAAACATACCCTGTAGTACTCCTACTATCAATATCACTCGCTAGATTAGAGTCAACATATCCTTTTAGAGCATAATGTGTTCCTCGAAAACATAGTTTCTTTGAAGTAGTACCTCTCAAATATTGGAGAATCCATTTTACTACATTCCAATGTCCCATTCCCAGATTGCTCATATACCTGCTCACATGTCCCATTACATGTGCAATATTTGGCCTTGTGCATGCCATTTCATATATCAAGCTACCAACTATTGATGCATATGGTGTCTTAGACATTTTGTCTTCCTCCTCTTATGTCTTTGGACACATCTCCTTAGTCAACTTAAAATGACTAGGCAAAGGTGTACTAACTACTTTTTCATTCTACATGTTAAACCTTTTCAACACCTTCTCTGCATACTCACTTTGAGACAAAAATAATTTTTTGTTTGTCCTGTCCTATGTGATCCTCATACCAAGGATTTTTTTTGTTGCACCCAAATCCTTCATAGAAAATGAATTTTCTAATTTTTTCTTAAGTTCATTAATATGCTACATGTTAGACTCAACAACAAGCATGTCATCAGCATAAAGCAATAGTATAATATAGTTGCCATTATCCAATTTCTTAAAATAAATACAATAATTAGAATGACATCTTTTGTAACCTTGTTCAGCCATAAAACTATCAAATTTCAAATACCATTGCTGAGGTGCTTGCTTCATGCCATATAAACTCTTCTTTGACTTGCACACAAATTCCTCCTTACCCTTGACCTAATATCCCTGTGGTTGTTGCATGTGTATTTTCTCTTCCAAATCCCCATGGAGAAATGATATTTTCACATCTAGTTGT
Source organism: Sequoia sempervirens (assembly GCA_007258455.2). Taxonomy (NCBI): domain Eukaryota; kingdom Viridiplantae; phylum Streptophyta; class Pinopsida; order Cupressales; family Cupressaceae; genus Sequoia; species Sequoia sempervirens. The sequence continues at coordinate 40,549 of VDFB02321795.1, forward strand.
TCAAGATGCAAGTCTTTTGCAGCCACAAGACTTAGAATAGTTCTAATAGAAGTCATCTTTACAACCAGAGAAAATATTTCATTAAAATATATACCTTATTTATGTGCAAAACCTTTTATCATGAGTCTATCCTTATAAATTTTCTTGCCTCCATCGTCCTTGTTCAACTTATAAACCCATTTATTTGAAAATTATCTTTTACCTATAAAAAATTGGATTAAGTTCCAAGTGTGATTTTGTAGCAAGGAATCCATTTCCTCTTTCATGCCTAGCTCTCACTGCTTTTTGTTATCTATCTGCATTGCTTCTGCATAACCTTCAGGTTCACCAAATTAGTTAATAGTATAGAATATAATGATGGAGATTTTTTTTTTGGAGGTCTAGTTATCCTTGTAGAATGTCTAACACTTGCAAGAGTCTATGGGATAACTTGCTGTTTCTGAGCATCAGGTACCACTAGCATTTTATTTTCTAGAATCTCATCAAGCACCACATATTCCTTTTTGGCTTATTCATGCTTATTTTCTTGCAGCTTATCCTTATACATGACCTTCTCATTGAATAAAACATATGTTCTCCTAACGATTTTATTATTTTCATAATCCCATAATCGATAACCAATTTCATCTACTCCATATCCAATGAAGGTACATTTTATAGACTTAGCTTCAAGCTTGGTTCTATTTTCAATATCAACATGGAAAAAAGCTTCACAACCAAATGTTTTCAGAAATGAATACTTTACCTTTTTACCCATCCTTTCCTCCTCTGGAATGTGACCATCTGAAGGATTTGAAGGTCCCTTGTTTATCAAATAAACAATGATATGTACAACATCTCCCCAAAATTGTAAGGGTAGTCCAAGATAGAATCTCATGCTCCTTTCATGCTCCATGATGGTCATGTTCATCCTCTTAGACACCATTTTCATGTGGGGTTCCAAGAACCACTTTTTTCCTATGAATTCCATTGTATGAACAATAATTTTCAAATTTTTTGCTGCAATACTCACCTCCATTATTAGATTTGAGACACTTCAACTTTTTTCCTATCTCATTCTCAACCAAAGCTTTTCACTTTTTAAAATTTTCAAATACTTCTATTTTTTTATTTAGGAAATACACCCATGTTTTCCTAGTTGCATCATCAATAAAAGTAACATAATAATAAGATACACCAAGAGAAGATACCCAAGATGGTCCCCATACATCTAAATGCACAAAATCTAATTTCTCACTCTTCTTCTCTTTCCCAACTTTGAGAAATTGGGCTCCTTTTTTTTTCCATAAACAAAATTTTCATAGAACTCCAAGTCAATCTGCTTTAGACTTGGTAGCAACTTTCTGGAGTGAAGGATCTTCATTCCTTTCTCACTCATTTTCCCAAGTCTATGGTGCCACAATTTTGTTTTTGTCTCTACAACAAGTTCTCTAACTATCTCAATAGCAATTGTTTCTATACTAGCTAAGGTAGAATAAGTATTACCAGTACACAAATACAATGTGCCTACCTTTTCACCTTTAGCTACCACTAATGCACCTTTAGTGACCTTCTAGAATTTATCTATAAAGGTAACTATGCAACCTTCACTACCCAGTTGTCCTAAAGAGATTAAATTTCTTCTCAAATTTGAAGCATGACTTACCTCCTGTAGCAACTATTCATTTCCATTCTGCAATTTGATTTTTATTTTTCCTTTTCCAATAATCCAACAGGGTTCATCATCACCCAAATATACCTGTTAAAAATCACCTTGAACATAATCTACAAAATATTTCCTATGGGGTGTGACATGAAATGAAGCCTCTGAATCTATTACCCAGGAATCATTAACATTATCTAAATATAGAATTAACGCATCTTGTAATTAATTATATGCAACATTAGCTTCCTTACTATCATCATGTTTTTTGTCTCCTTGTTTTCCTTTTCGAGACCAACAATCCTTCTTCAAGTGTCTTGACTTTCCATAGTTCTAGCAATCCATTTTTCCTCTGGATTTATATCTAACTTTCTTTGATTTCCCTTGTGACTTCCCATGATTTGTTGGGATTTTTCCTCTTTCCTTTTTTCTTCCCCTATTCTCTATAGTCAAAGCATTACCTGATGTAGAAGTCTCACCTATGCTTTTTCATTGCATTTCCTCACTAAGGATAAAATCAACAACGTAATCAAATTTCAATGTATTTGAACTAGATTTAGAGTTACTTACAACCGTTACCAAGCTATTCCAACTTTCTAGCAAAGAACATAAAACCAAGAGAGCCCTCACCTCTTCATCAAAATTCTCTTTTATAGAAGTTAACTAAATGGTAATCGTATTAAACTCATTTAAATGATCTATCACAGATCCACTTTCAATCATTTTTAGATTAAATAAACACTTCATGAGAAATATCTTATTTGAGGCTAAGGGTTTTTCATCTAATTTAGCCAAATTTTCCATCAGATCCACTATTGTCTTTGCTTCTATTATATTGAACACCACAGATGGTTCCAGGCACAACCAAATGGTTCTCAATTCCTTTCTATCCAAAATGTCCCATTCTTCATCAGACATAGTAGCCTCTTTCTTTGTTTTTCCTTGCAATGGCCGCCATAGATCCTTTTGATACAAATAATCTTTCATTTGCATCTTCCATAATTAATAATCTAGGTCTTTGAACTTCTCAACCTTGAATTTTCCTTCTTCCATTGCTCCCACTCAAATCTAGAGGTTTCCTTCCAATCAATCGAAATACACATGACTCTGATACTATTTGTTAGGGTTTAGGCAGATTAGAGCAATAAACATTAACAAATATATGTAGATTAAATAACCCAAAAATAACAATGAAGAATAACACAAAAGAGATCAACACAAAAATTTAACGTGGTTCACCTAATATGGGCTACGTCCACAAAAACTCAGCCACCCAATGATTTTATTATCCAGTGCAAAAAATATTACAATCTCACGAATTCCATAATGCAACATACATCCCGACCACTTATAACAATATTTTTGGAAGCTTATAGAATTAGGGTTTTACAAACTCATTTTTTCACATGATGTGTTAGCAAGAAAACCTTAACATGTTAAATTGGAAAAACCTTGACGTGTTAACAAAAAAAAAATTCAGGGGTTGTGCCCCCGTACCCCTACTATAGAGGGTTATCACCCTTAAACCCTCACTTGGGACTTGGCCCAGGCCTGAACCCCGATGAGGATATATTATGAGTGTACAATATTTGCATGATCAATTGCCATATATCAACAATATATATATATATATACACATGATTGTATATAAGTATATATATTAATATATATACTACATATATATACATAATTCCATTTCAATATCTTTATAAAACACTCATACATGCAATTCCATCAATTGAAATATACACATGGAATGTATATATATATCACTTATTCCAATTGCTATTCCCATGCAGATGGATAATCTATCCATGCTCATGCATAGGCATATCTACTTACCTATAATCATGTACGTATTTACTCACATGTATAAGTTTACCAAAGACACACACATATATACATATATATAAATTAAATGCATATATCCCATTGATATACAAGTAAAAAGTCAAGGAAGGACTTCAACACATCCCTCATTCCAAACAATCATAAAACAAGATTGCAATTCAACATAGACATCCATAATCAAAATAGAAGATTACTTACCCATTACCCGAACCGACTTGACTTAACTAAGACCAACTAGGGTGTGAGTGTGCGATAGATCAATATGACCAAATTTAAAGGTTATCAGACCAAGTTCTCACTAATACATTTGACTGCAAAATCTGACGAAACTGTCCGACGAAATATGTAAAATTCGATGTTCATCAGGTGCTTGTAAAATTTGATGTGTAATTTTGAATTTTTGAAAGTTTATCCCTGACGTTCATCAAAATTTCAATGAACCTGGGGCTCATCAAAATGTCGGCTATCATTTTCATTGAATGTTCGACAAACATGAAAAATAGAAAAAAAAACAAATTATGGCCGACATAAAGAAAAGTGAGTTCACGCTTGATTTATTGCGATAGTGTTTTTCTCTAATTAAGATAGTTTGTGGAGAACTAAGGATGCTTTTCTTGGGAAAAATCAGAAAAAATTCAAGAAGATATCACCAGGTTGAGGGTAGTCATTGTCTTTTTGCAGAATTCAGTTGTGAAGTTAGATTTGTAGTTCCAGGTTTGAAAATCATATTTTAAAGCAACATCTCATGAGATTTCATTTTTAGAGGTTAAGGGTTTTGAGAATTTCATGTCCAGATTTTGTTGTGTGGAATCACCATAAGATCACAACCAAGGAATAGATTCTTGTGATTGTAATTATGTGATCCATAACTCTATTGGTCATGTGGCATAGTTGTGCTATAACAAATATAGGATGCACTCATGTGTGACCCAAGTTTAATGTGGCTATGTTGTGATATAAATGGAGGCACTCATATAATGTAGTTAATTCAAGTTGTATAATGTAGGTGTCAATCATCATTGGGTGCATTCAGGTTGTCTTAAATTTAATAGGTAAGGATGTAATTATAGCATGATCGAAGAGTGATTACCTCTTGCTGCAATAAAGAGCCTATAACTTTGGTTGATATGCAGAGTGGTTGTGTTATATCAATTATGTAGTGCATTCAAGCACAACCCATGTTTAATGGGCTATTCTAGAGAGTGATCAAGATTTTCTAAACCTTATGAATGTTACTTGACATATATTTGCATAATATCAAATTCCTTCAGAGGCTTTTGAAGTATCAATGTATCCTATATAGGGTTTAGAATGATTTCTTTTAATTAAAAAAATAAATAAATGATGTATTTCCCTGTAATTAGATAATGTGGAGATCTCCTAAATCTGCCCCAACACACTATCCTCTTTGGCACTGTATTCATTACTCCAGCTACTAGGGTTTTGCATGTGACATCTTTAATATCTTCATGACCGTGGCTTTTAAATAGATCTCAGTCTTTGCTTTAATCATTTTCATGATAACCCTTGAGTTTTATAATCCACCTTCAATCTCTTCTAAGAACGTTGTCTTAAGCTAGACTGCATAGTATGCATATAAAGCAAGTCCTTCATACCTTCCATTGTTCCAAACCACCACTCATTGCCTTTCGTAAAATGTTGCCTCCATAAGCACAATAGCATGTTTTAAAATCATGGTTGCAAGTGATTGACAATTAAGGTCACCACTTTCATCATGAAGATACAATGAGATTTTTGTCTTCAAACTCAAGGCATTATGGAAGATAACATTGTGAATTGTTTGTTGTGTACGATTTAATTTTCTTGCACATTTACTGCTTTGCTAACTTCCTTTAAGACTAGGTATTGCACCCTTAGCTACAATCTTAAACAACTCACTCACTATCACTTGAAGATTCCTTTCATGAGCATCCTTCTATAAAATCAAACTATGCCCTATAGACTACCTACTTACTATAGGGGAGTCATTGTATCATGGTATTGTAGTTCTTAAGATCCTTCAACCTTATTGACACTACTTCATAGTCCACAAGGTATTATTCACTATTCTCCCATCTTTGATGAGTCTCAAAACACTGCTCAAACATGCAATCCACTACCTCCATTATACATTAATGGCTAAGAAGAAACATTGAACCTATGATTACCATTGTTACTTCATTTGGAAAGTCATTCCCTAATTGCATTTTCCTTGTCTAACACTACCAAAAGCATTTGAAAAACCCTTAAGGTCAGCAAGGGGGTAAGGAAACTCACTGTTAAAATCTCCACTTTACTATGCAAGGTTTGAGCTTTATTATGTTGTCACTGCTCAGCCTCTTTTTGACTGTCACATCTCAAGTGACTGTCATTCTTCTTATCGTAGATTGCATTTACAAATGTCACTAAGCTACATAGTGTGCTTGTTATTGGCTACAATATTTAGATTGCAAGATTTTGTTATTACCTACAATATCCCAATCTTTTTGGTATTGCAACCTCACTAATCTGCTATAGTTATTGTTTATGTTTCTACGGAGGCCTAGGGTTTGTACCCTAATCATTCTCTTACCAATTCTTTTGTTGTTTTTTATTAGGGCTCTTTGAATGTTGAGGGCCCTAGGGATAAGCTCGTCATAAGAAGTGACACATTGCATCTTTAACTAAAAGGATAAATCCATATTGACATTAACAATAATGATTCTGACTTGTTGCTCCTTACGAATGGGTCACTTGCTCTTACTAGCTCGCTACCTCCATTATTGTAGGAAGTTTGTGATCAAGTTCAATATTCTAATTTTAGGAGTCTTAATGGTTGGATATCATATTAAAATAAGAATTTAATAAGTTTTGGAATTAGCATTTTAAAGTATTTTCTGGGGTCATTAACTTCAGACTATCTTCTCTTTTGCAGGGGTGGTTGCATGCCAAATTTTTTTGGTGTAAAATATCATAATTATTAGATTATGATACCTGTCTATGAATACAAATTATTGGAGTGTGAGTTTGATATTTTTTGAAGATCTAAATAGTCAAGCTTGGTAAAGAAAAATCATGTCAGATAATATTAGTCCAGAAAAAAATGAAGAGACACTTGATAGATTGTGGGCTAGATTGAAAAGAAAGGGTGATGGGAAATGTTATTTTCCTTGCAATAATTGGAAGGGATTAAAGATGAGATGACTTTTAATCACAACAACTGAGAAATATTGTAGGCAGCATGGTCACGTTGAAGGGGGGCATGATTATCGACCATTGGTAAGTTGTTCATTACATGTGTTTATATTGATTGAATTTGTAAATGTTTATATCATTTTAACATTTTATATATATATATATATATATATAATCACTTGATCATGATCATGGTTTATCTGTGTCAATCATTATTATAAAGGTTGGGCACCCTAGGGTAGATGATATGGATTCTCACAGCCTGGAGAATGTGGTTTTGCAAGCGGATGAACATGGATCTGCGAATATTGAAGATGAAGTTAATGATTCTATGGAAGAAGATGATCATGTGCTAGAAAACACAGTTGAAGATGATGGTATGAATACATTGATCCATGACACATTTAGTGGCAGAGTTGATCATGATGATCAAGATGACTTTGATGATGTTCATGATTTACCTGTACTTGAGAAGACATACGAGCCCCTTTATGAATGCTCCGAAACAACTCTTCTCTCTGCTGTATTGTTGTTGTTGAACTTGAAGGTTATGAATGGTTTATCAAACATAGCAATCTCACATATGTTAAGTTATGTCATATATGTCATCTTTTTTCATCTATTTTAACTATTGTTAGTTCATCACTAGTAAATAAAGGATGAAATATGTATCATTAATATTCTTTATATGAACAAATTATTTTTGTTGTAGATTGATTGGTGAATTTTTGTTACCACCATTAAATATTTTACCTCACTCATACCAAGATTTATGTGCCATTATGAAAGATATCAGAATGGAGTATCAAGCAATAGATGCATGTCCCAATGATCATATTATATATCATAAACAATAGGAATTTGCAATAGAATGCCTAATTTCATCGTAGATATCAATAGATCAACTAAAAAAAAAGGTTGCTCGCAAGGTTCTTCATTATATTCCCATTATTCCATGTATGCAATGATTATTTAGGTGTGAAAGCTTAGTGAAATTTATGGATTACCATGCATAGAATAGAAGTGGAGATGACATTCTTCAAATGCCTATGGATGGTTCTGCATTTAGGGACATGGAGGAAAAATGGCCACACTTTAAAGAACCTCGTAATCTCAAGCTTTCATTGGGAGCGGACGTGTCAATCCATTTGGAGAGTCATGCGATCATTTACTCAGTGTGGCCTATTTTTGTTATCAACAATAACATTCCTCCATGGATGTCAATAAAGAGGGAGCACATAATGTTGTCAATGATTGTTCCAGGTATTTGTTTAAATCAATTTTCTTTAACATAGTAGCATCTCATTTGTCTTATTTGTTGCATAATGACATATTTTTTTCATTCAATAGTCATTTACATTAATTTATATATATTCCAGTAAAATGGTTATAATAATTATGTAATGTTTATGTTGATTCAACTAGGTAAGTACCAAGTTAAAGATATCAGTGTATATATCGAGCCTCTTATCGACGAGTTAGTAAAGTTATGGAATTGCGTCACTATGTATGACATCTCCAGACTAATAGGACAAAGACAATTTCAATTCCATGTAATGCTTGTATGGACAATTCATGATGCCCTAGGGCTAACACATTTTTGTGGTATGTTATAATGTTGGACTACACTTTAACAATATTTAATTTGATGAAGTAGATATCATGCATGTTTTTAAAATAATCTATTCATTATATATAATAAAAAAAATTGACATTTAATCCAACTATATATCATCTTGTAGGTCTTCAAACAAAGGGAAAATTTGCATGTCCAATTTGTGGTCCAAAGATGAAATCTCGTCATTCAACAAGTTTAGGAAAGCAGGTGTTTGATGAGTATAGGAACTTCCTCGATAGAAATCAT
>VDFB02321796.1:0-16635 GCA_007258455.2 Sequoia sempervirens
AGAACAAAAAGATAGGACTTAGATTACTTTTCTTTTCCATGCATTCCAGCAGAACGAGGGAGCTTCCCCTCCTAATTTGAAGAGCACTCATTGCGTAGTGTACATAGCTGTCCGTACAAACCTGCACTCCAGAGGTGTTAGATTTTACGCCAACAGTGTCGAAGATGATCTGCTTTGACTTTTAATTGATCTCTAACTTGCTTCACTACAAGCTCTGCATCACCTTCGACTTTGAGATGTTTAATACCCATGTCCTTTGCATTTTTGAGACCTAGTAAAAGCGCCTCATATTCCGCCGTGTTGTTCGTACATTCAAATTGCAAGCGGTATGCAAAAGGATACAACTGTCCTTCAGGAGAACTTATCACAACTCCTGCTCCCAAACCGGCAGTGGAACAACTACCATCGAACTGCAAAGTCCACAGCTTAGGATCTTCTGCTGATTTGTCTACGGTACACGCGATCTCTTGACTTTCTTCAGGAATCTCTGATAGCATAGCATAAGTACCAAGACCCGTTTCTTGATATAGAACTTGAGCTTGAGGATCTTGAGACTTCACCACCGCAAATCGGGACTTAGGTTCTGGTTCCAGTTTGAAAGTTCCATTCTTTAACGGAATGTTCGCAGAAGACCAATCCATTTGAATCTCTCCACCAAGGTCCTTGCAAAAGCTTCTGCTTAATAGCATCCCGTAACTCGCTGGAATGTTAGCTACTAGGATGGTCATCATGACTTTCCTTTCGGGACAGGCCACCAACCTTACTTGAGCATCCTTTAATTGTCCAACTAACGGCACCGACTTGGACTCCAGTGAGTAAAATTTGTCCCTTGTCTTGGTGCACGAAAGTCCTAGAGTATTCATCACTTGTAGAGGCATGACGTTGTCTGAAGCTTCGGAATCGATGATACAATTGCTCAATTTGTAACCCCCTATATATAGAGAAATATAGAAGGGTTTAGGCTTGTCTTCAGCCGAAACGGATGTTTCGAGCAATGTGGGTTGCTTGGCAGGTCCTTTCTTCACAAATTTGAGAAGTCGGTCCACTTGCTCTGGGTGATCTTGGAGATACTCTAACTCCTTGTTGGCTAACATCTGAGATTTTGGATCAAGGCAAAGGCGGATAAATAACAGAAATCTGAGATTTTGGATCAAGGCAAAGGAGGCTCATGATTTTATTACTCAAACTTCTGGAACAAAATTCACTTCTAACATCCCTGGAACAAGAAATTACAGCTAAAGAGGCTCGCAATCTTATTCTTACACAATAGAAATAGCAATCACACTAACTCCTTGTTGGCTAAAGAGGCTGAACAATTTGCTATCACAACACAATTGAACAACACTCGAATAACAAATAGAAGGCACAATAGGCTCAACGTTTTATTATCACTAGCATGGTTAAAGAAACTAATGAGCAAAGGCTCTTATTTATAGACAAGCAGAGGAGTAGGGAACCCTAAAATCTCCTTGCTTTCACAATCTAGGGCTTGCTCAGCAAGCAAGCTTTATTACTAAATCTAGAAAGAAGATAACATCTAACACCTAAGAAAGCAGAAAAAGCGGGAAACGCCAACTATTACATTTTATCTTCTTTCTCTTCTCAAAGAATGGATAAGAATCATTCCAAGAATAGAAAGAAAGCAGGAAAGAAAGCTTCTAGAAGAAAGCTGCTTTAAAGCTCGATCACATCCGCTAGAAAATTAGAAACTATGTCCTTGTTCAGTACATCTATGCCCTCAATAGCAAAACACCGCTTTTCTAGAATATCTTCAGCATCTGCAATGGATCTTAGGAAATCTACGACCTCATTGGCCGCTTTATCAAACTTTGCTGACATCATTGAAATATGACCTATCATTTCGCCAACTGGATTGCAACTGCGAACAACACTCTGGAATTGATCTTGCACTTCATCAAGCCCGACGTAGGAACCATCTGCAAGACTGTACTGAGAAGGAATCTCTGTGATGAACTCACTGATGAAAAGAAGAGCTTCAATCACCCTTGTCTGTAGGCGATAAATTCTTTGGATATCCTTTCATAGGTTTTAACTTTGAAAACATGATGCTCTCTCCAAGCAAGGATTTGTCTCTTGTGTTCTTTTGAAACTACTGAACCATAGGCTGTGTCTAAATCAGCGATGATGATCTCATGCCTTGGTCTTATTTCAGCCAGTGTTTGTTCAAACGCTTGGATACCTTGACGTAGCTTATCAGCGTTTTCTCTTAACTGGAACATCCGTGCCAAGATCTCCCTTCCTCTGACAATGAAACTCTCGATCCATTCGTGAGTTTCTTTCCCACATATGACCAGCTGTCTTAACTGCTGATGATCAGCTGGTGTCTCTAAAATCTAGGGCAGCAACTGGGTTGCTTGTGAAGATCCATGGACAAGGTTAGAAATGAAAAGCCTGAGCTGCTGATTTTCAGCCTTAAGGGCTGCCTTGTCTTTTCCATCCTTAAGCACTCTTTCCTGAAGGTTTTCGGACACAACTCTGAAAATACTCACATCCGCATGTCTGGTATTTCTACCAAGATTAGCCTTGACCATGACGAAATCATCCATATTCACCTTGTCCCTGTTCTTGTTTTCTGGGGGAAATACAGTCTCCATGACTATCTCGTTATCAGGATTCCTATCAAAGTGAACTTGCATCTTTGCTTTCTTCTTAGGAGGTTCCTAATAGATGTTATCGAGATCATCAACATTCACCTAATATGAAGGCCTTCTTCTAACCCTTCCTAGGGAGTTTTCAAGCCAAGACACGGTAGTATCTTTACTAACTTCCCTAGGAGGTGCAATTTCAATCTCTTCATCTTCAATATCAAGGTTGATGTTAATCGGTGAAGAACCTGTCAAAGGTACAGAAACATGTGTTGAAGGTGGCTCCTCTGCTTCATTCTAAGGTACGGGCTCGTCAGGAGGAACTTCCGTTTCAGCTGTAGGTTGCTCCTGTATGATTATGCCTGAGAAGTCTAACCTTCTTTTTACATTTTTATTCGATCTACTACCTGTCACGCCTTCTTGAGACTAACTCTTACCCTGTGCTCTGGAAGAATAGGGAATTGTCTTTGGCGGCTCTGCTACTGGAATGGAATTTTTCCTCTTAAGGATTAAGAAAACCTTGCTGTGCTCAAGGACTTGTCTTGTCCTGTCTTGAATTGAAAGTGACTCTTTATTAGCCCAGTTAACTTGTGGAAGGGGCTGATCTTCAATTCGCTTCTGAGTACACATCAGGAGAAGCACATCCTCCTCATCATCTGATAACCCTTTTATGTCTTCATTTAAACAGTCCTTCATCTGATGGAGAGTAAGCCTGCTATAACTACGCCTCCGCACCTCGAACTCATCTATACAATTAGCCCAAAAATCTTCAAGGGCGGATATATGATCATAGTTCTTCTCAAGTCGGCTAGCGTAGGCACCATGAGGATCAAATGATCGTCTCTCGCTGTAAGACTTGAGGCCGAGTTTATCCAGCTCATCTCCCATTGTCTTTGCATCTGTGGCAGTCCTGCATGTATAATTCCCAGCCCTAATGGAAAATGGAGGGAGGGTTTCCTTTTGTTCCTCAAGACTGTGTGGACATTGTGTGCTTGCCTCAAGAATTCCATGAAGACGACCTCATCTGACGGATACCTTTGTAGCATGAGCGGGGCACTTGAATAGCCATAGACCCTAAGATAGGTGAAAGTAGGGAATTGTATGAACCAATCCACCCACTCCGCCATCGCTGCCCTGACAATTGAAGAGATGCGAACGTGCAACTCATTGTCCAGGTCCCACACAGTGTACATCAGAAAAGCCTTGTTCACTCTTTTGTAGTGATGCAGCAACTTCGTGAATTTGAACTAGGGATAATAGTTATATATATGCTGTACACTCAATGATCCCTCGGTGTTCAACCCTCTGAATTGACCTTGATAGGCCACCAGGTAGACTAGGTACGACACCATATGGAATACATGAAATTCGAAGTATTCTACTATCTACTGATGTAGACTGTCATTGATCAAAGTAGGCCAATCATAGAACTCAGTTTTCTTCATGATGTGGGGTATGGCGTAAAACATCCAAGGCTGAAAGTTGGTGGCGTCTTCTAAGCCAGTGACCCTGTTGAGCAAGGTGATAATGATAGCAATTTTATCCTTAAACTCTCCTCGCCCAACGTTCTTTGGCAAAGTCTTGTGTTTTTCTTTCATCCACCTCTATGCAATCTTCTTGCTATATTTATCTTTGTGCAATCCCCATATCCTTACACATTTTCCCTTTGGGGAGGTCAGCTTTTCGGGGCCGTGGAATGAGCAGGTTCTCGATCATAGAACTAGGCACGCCTGATCAATCTGCCATCTGGATTGGATCTTCCCTGAAGTGGAACATGATGCTTAATGCAAGCGTTGAGACTCAAGATCTGGCCGAGTGATAGGTGCTCGCGGGGGTCAAAAGTGTCGAGGTTCACGATTAAGAGGTGTTGCTGCTCTCAAAGTGTAGATCAAACCAGAAACGATGTGAATTAATCCTGTTTAATTTGTTTTGGGTGTAATCATCCTGATAAAAGTGATTAGATCACTTTACAAAACCTTCGGGAGTGTACTCTATTTGAAAACTAGAAGAATAATAAACCGCCTTAGTTAAACAAGTTTGAACTGGTGCCCCTACATTTTTTAGAATGTTGATTTTTCTTATTTCAACGGAAATTTTTTAGAAATTATTAGAATATGGGTTTTTCGAATTTACGTTTATAAGACAACCGGTCGTTAGTTTTTAAAATTTTCAATTTTTGAAAGAAGCAGCAAACCCTAATTTCTTCAAATTTTCACGAAAAAAATTGGCACCTGGGTTTTGTTCAGAATATGATTAGAAATGGACCTAGTTGACTAGATTTGCAAAACCCTGATGGCTGATCGAGAAAACAGCCAACCCTAGGATTTGAATTTTTTTTGAAAAAAGCTGTAATATGGGTTTTCTTTAGAAAACTGAATTGAGAAGACCCAGATGATCGAAAACTGAATGCACTGACGATTTCACTGACATGGAAATAAAAAGCAGCTGCTGCAACTTGATGAAGTTCTTGAAAATTTCTTTAGTAGAACGAAGTGAAAAGACCCAGATGACTGAAAACTGAAAACCTTGGCCTTCTTCTGGAAAAGTTTGATCTTCTGGATTAAAAAAACTTGAAAAAGAAAGGGTTTATGCTTGCTGAACTGAAAAATCTGATGAAAAACCAGCAAATATGAGTTCTTGGATCATGAAAATTCTTCAAACTTGCTGCTCAAACTTTCTCCTCTGAATGCTACCTGCAAAAATAATAAAAATTACATGAAAGAGAGGTGTTAAATAGACTTAGGGTTTTGTTTTTGCTTTGCTTTCTTTTGCTTTTATTTCCAAAACCCTAAAATCTCAACTTCTTTGAACTTGGATGCCATCTTTCACTTGCAATTTTGAAAACTTTGAAAATCTCGAAAATTTCTCTAAGGCATGAGAAGATGGGCGCCCTTCTTCACCAGTGGTTCCCACTTTAAGCAAAGTTAGTCAAATTTTCTATATTTTCAACTTTTCTTCATTTTGACCTCCCACTTCGCCTCTGATTTCCGGCTTGCAGATTTATTTGATGAACGAGCTGAAGGATTCATCGCGGAGCCTGATTGATTCTGAGAAGATTGTTTTGGAGGCGCCTCTGACTAAAAACTTCATTTCGACCTTCGAATTCATGGGAGCCTTTTCCTTCTAGGGGCTCCCATTTTATCCAGAGTTAACCATTTTTATGATCTTCAATTTCTTCATTGACTCCTCTTCTACAGATGATCTCGTTGAATCAAGTGCTCCGGGCATCGGATTGACTACCTGTTATGCTCATCGCAAAGCTGACGAGAGATTAGGAGGGGTCTTCTGGGATGAACTTCATCAAACAATGAATTTTCGTCCCTCAAAAGCTTGGGCGCCCATCTTGGTTGGGGCAACCCATGTTCACTAGACTTAGATTATTTTTCCATTTTTCCTGTTTGCTTTTGAATCTTGGTTTTTAGCCCTCATCGGATCCTCTGTTCAGCTCCTCGTATTTGGTGACTGCAAACTCTAATTGATCTGCTGGATATCTCGTTCGAAAGCCAAATCAACTGTGAAGAGATCATGTTAGAGACACTTCTACAAATTCTTATGTTTGAACCCCTGAAAACATGGGCCCCCCCTATTCTCTTGGGGCGCCCAAACCTTCCAGACTTAGCCATTTTTCATTTGACTTTATTTAGAGCTTGAAACTTTCCTTCTGTATGTTCCTCTTTGATAACCGATCACTGGGGTGAACGATTCGGATGATGATCACGGGGAGGCGGGCCATAATGAGGCTGGCCAAAATCTGAGAGATCAGAGCACATTTTAAACCTAAGCTGGATCGAGGTGCCTCCCAGTGACACTACTTCTTATAGGTATTAAATCGTCCACCAGGTGAATTTTGACAAATTTCATGTTCTTCATTCCATTCCTGATTTAGTTCTCTGCATTTAGGCTCTGAGATCGGGATGTTGGATAAGGCCGAACCAGCAGAGCTCAAATCCACAATTCCATCAATGGTGCCCCTAAAAATGGGTGCCTTCTTCTTTCAGGGCACCCAAGTGCTAGCAGATGTTAGAGATTTTCATCATTTTTCCATTTCCTCTCTTAGTTCTTAAATTGTTGCTTTCAACCTGTATACAGATGCTTTGTGAATGTTCAAACCTAACGGCAGTCGTGGGCCCTCCATTGATGAAATACCGGAACTCGATATACTTCAAAAATATAATAGACCCAATAAAACCATTACGATTATTTTGAGATTAAAATTTGCACTGTACGATGTATAGATATTTTGGTAGATCAATCAGTTGAACCCATGGACAAGTTTCTATTTTTTCAGAAAGTTTGCTGATATCATTCCAAAGGCAAAACAAAAAAAGTTACTGTTAGAAATTTCTAAAATATGAGTTTTCTAAAATTTGGGATGGCATGTTGAATCTAGGTTTTGTAAGGATTAAGTACTCTAGGTAGGTGGAATCGTCTGATTTTGAAAATTTTCGTTTGTTGCTCATCACAAAGAGCACACACCCAGATTTTGACCTTTTTGTGGGATTTAAACAAGACTTTGCCATTTCAAAGATATCTAAAGTACCTTAAGATTTTTAATTTTGGGAACAACATTAGCTACTGTTTGGGGACCATGGTAGGATCTTAGGCATAGGAGAACCATAGAATCTTTGGAGTTTGAGCTTAGACCAGTGCCTTGTCCATTGGGTATCGGATTCAACATCATTTCCTAATCACCTATTTGCAAGACTTTCCTTAGTCACCTAAAAACCGGACTTCCTAGAAATCACCTAATAATTTGAATTTCCTACTAATCACCTAAAACAAGACTCATAATCACCTAAACCACGACAGGACTGTTACGGAAAGGGGAAATACAACATAACGAAAACATTACGAAAAGGGGAAACACATCACGAAAAACAAGGAAAAATATTTACAAAGATTGTTTTGCGAAAACTTACTCCACCCCCGAAGGGACGAAGTGCTTCAGGTACTGCCCGCTGTGTGGTAGAGGGAGGAGACTTCCATCCAAGCGCGAGAAAGTCCTTATTCTCTGGGCTGAATCTTAGAAGGTCCGATAGGGAATTGAATTTTAGTGTCCATTCCCATGAGCTCATGTCCTCTTATCCCATAAGGGACTGATCTCAACCTCCAATCCGTTGTGAGCTTTCTTGTCAAAATTTCTTCACTAAACTCCTGGTCTTTGGTGATTCTATCTACTACCTCCACCCTTTCTTCTTGAAGCTTTGTCAGGTACAAGATGCGCTTTTGGATTGGATCTGTGAATTCTCCATCTTCTACTACGGTTGCCAGCTGCAAGGTGGACAACTCCAACGTGATAGGTATCATAGCTTCTGTACCATATAGGAGGATAAAGGGTGAGGTAGCAATGGCTCTCTTCGGAGTAATTCTGTCGGCCCAGAGAGCATCATAAAGTTTCTTGTGCCAAGTTCGCTGACTGGAATCAACCAACTTGCGAATGATTGTGACAATGTTCTTGTTTGATGATTCAGCTTGTCCATTACCCTGGGGGTAATAATCTGATGAATGAGATAGTGAAATGCTGTGATCAAAACAGAACTCCATTAGCTCCATAGATGAAATACGATTGCATTATTTTTGTCACAATTTTGGGCATACTCAGAAGCGTCTAACAATTTTCAACCAAGAACTCCACTGCGACCTCAGGGATGCTTCTTGGTGATGGGTGGTGTCAACCCATTTAGTGAAATGTCAGATGGTATGAGGACATAAATATGCCCCTTCTTTGGAATGTGGTTAGATGGGATATTGATAAATCAAACCCCCACCTTTGAAATGGAGCATCTATTAGTGGCTGAGGAGGGGCTTGTGACTTGCCTTGTAACAAGCTGAAACCTGTGACATTTCATGTATATGCATCCACGGAACATGGTCGTGAAGCTGTGCCTACAAGATTTTTTAAAATTTGCTCACCTTCAAAGAGCAACCATGATTGTGGAAGCTTCTAGCAGCCGTTGTTGATCTTTAAGTACTATAAGATAATTGTCAGAACCATAAACCTTCGAGGCCATTGAAGATTCCCCCACATAATTTTCGTTTAAACAAAGCGTTCTTTTCTATTACTTGTTAGGGTGTTTGGACAATCCTTAGTATTTCAAATGTGTATATATCTGATAAAACCATTCTCCAGAATTCAATGAATAAGGCATTGGAAGATCTTCTTTAATTTAGGGTTCAATCTAATTATGCACCTTTGGCTGGTTTCTCTCCATCTTCTATCTTCAATGACAAAGACTCTCAAATGGATGGAGTTTGATTGACGATCTCAAGAATAATACTCTTAGACTTTCCATTGATTACCTCTCCTCGAGCCCATCTCTTGTTGAGTTAGCACGCTTTTCACTGCTGGATTTGTGACATATACAATGGTGTGAGAATTCAAGATATAGAATCTGAAATTCTTTATAGCTTGAGCCACCGCACAGGCATTCTTTTCAATCTTAGAGTACCTTGATTCGCTGTCTTTGAAACTACAGCTCATGAAAGCTATTGGAGATTTAGTTTCTTCATTTAACTTCAGTGTTAGAATGGCAGACAAAGTATGCTCTGATGTATAGCAATAAAGGATAAATTCCTTTTCAAAATCAGGACAGACTAGCACTGGAGCTCAACTGATAGCTTCTTTTATTGCTGCAAACGCCTTCTTGCCTTCTTTTGTCCACTTGAAAGATGTCTTCTTCTTCATCATAGCAGATATATCTTTAGTCAACTCAGAAAAATTTGGTACAAATCTTCGTAGTAAATTTACCTTACCAAAGAAAGAATGTACCCCTGTTCTGCTTGTTGGAAGAGATAAACTTCGGATAGGTTCAACCCGGCTCGGGTCGATTCGAGATCCTTCCTTGGAGACGATGTGGCCAAGCAACTTGCCTTCCGTCACCGCGAAGATAGACTTTTTGGGATTCAACAATATTTTATGGTATCTACATCTCTCAAAGACCTTTCCTAGATGTGAAAAATGATGTCCTCGTGTCTTCGAGAAAACAGTGAGGTCGTCTAGATAGACAACAATTACTTTATTCTTCAAGTCTCCAAATGCCAAATCCATGGCTCTCTGAAATGTAGTGCCGGCGTTGATGAGGCTGAAGGGAATTCTCTCATAAGCAAAAGTACCCCAAGGGGTTGTGAATGTCGTCTTGAATTGATCATCTTCAACTACTGCTATTTGATTATAACCAGAAAAACCATCCAATAAGGACATCTTTGAACCAATAACTGTCTGCAAGGTGTGCTCCATGATCGGCAAAGGATAATTATCCTTGAGTGATGATTGATTCAAGTTCCTGAAATCTACACAAATTCTGATTTCTCCGTTCTTGCGCACAGGAACTATATTCAACACCTAGGTGGAATGATGGATCGGAAAGATGATCTTTGCATTCACCATCTTCTGATTTTCCGCGTAAATGCACAGCTAGGCATGATTGGGGGCTAGGTTTGGCAGGGCTAAACCCACAAGCTATGGGCTAGACCCTGTTCGGACCCATAGGGACCCGAATGTCGGCCCAGAGTTGGACTCGATCGGGACCCTGAGCTTTTGCCATGCGAAATAGTAACATAGAAGATACAGAATAAAACTGATTTATTTCAAGAGAAAGTATATATTTATTTGAAATGAGATTTATTTGTGCATGGTAATAATCAGATTTGAAAAGGAAGAGAGTGATTATATGTGAATCAAATTTTGTGAAGGAGTTCATCATATCAGCATTGAAGAATTAAAGAGGTTGGAGCCTCTTGATGAATTGGTTTGCGTGTGGGGGTTGGAGCCTCTCGCTGAGTTGGAGCTCAGTTTGTATAGAGTTTGGAAGAATTTAATTGTAGGTTGGAGCCTACAAGAAAAGGAAGACTAAACTATAATATTAATATATATGCAATATTGTGTAGTGGGTTCATCTTGAAAGGGTTTCGACGTAAATCATGTGTTCTCATTGTGTTCCTAATTGATAGATCTTACTTGAATGATTTTAATTGTGATTGAGTTTTGAAAGTAAAGGATTGTTAGAAACTCATTCACCCCCCCTCTTAGTATCACCGTTTTCTCAACACTTCTTGTGTTCTTAATTGCTAGATCTTGCATGCATGTTATTCCTACAAATAATTAAGTTTTGAGGTAATACTATTGTGCTTGATAAAGTTGAGCAAATAAAATTTTGATCTATACTGATTCACTCCCTCTCTTAGTATAAGTGTGTTTCATCAATTGGTATCAGAGAAGGTACCTTTGGAAATAGATTAATCACTTGAAGATAGATCTTGAAAACACATGGTCGAAGGATATGGATTTTCCTTAAACAGGGCACCAATGTTTGATGGAACAAATTATGGCTTTTGGAGCATAGGGATGGAATCTTATTTGAATGCTCTAGGTTATGATATTTGGCAATCCATCGAACACGGTTATATTGCTCCTACAACCCCAATAACGGATCAAGCTGAAAAGAGGGCAAGCAAGAATAATGCCAAAGCCAAAAATGGGATTTTGTGTGGGTTATCTAAATCAGATTTTGTGAAAGTGATGCATTGCAAATTGACAAAGGACATGTGGGATAAGTTGAAAAATATATATGAAGGAGACGGCAAGGTTAAGAAGGTAAAGTTTCAAACCCGCATGAGACAATTTGAGAGTTTGAAGATGAAGGATGAAGAAAATATTGCTGCCTATCTACTATGTTGATGAAATTGTCAACACTATTCAAGGTCTTGGAGAGAAGGTTGAGGATGCAATAATTGTGCAAAAGGTTTTAAGATCTCTCCCCATGAGATTTGATGCAAAATTTTCTGTCATCAAGGAAATGAAGGATCTAGACACCTTAAAGATGGATGAGTTGCATGGGATCCTCATGGCATATGAAATGAGGATAGAGAAGGAGAAGCCATTGAAATTGGAAGCTGCCTTCAAAACATCCAAGAAGATGAAAAACAAAGAATACAAATCAAGTGAAAGTTCAAGTGATGAAGAAGAAGCTCACTTTGTGAGGAATCTCAAGAAAGGATCCGACAAACACAAAGGTAAGTATACTCTTAAATGTTTCAATTGTGGTAATTTAGGTCATTTTTCTTCAAGTATCCATAGGCCGAGAGTGAGAGTAGTGAAGAGGAAGAAAATTGCAACAAAAAGAAAGGAAGGAAATATCACTATAACAAGAAAAAGAGAACACAAGGCAAGTATGAAAAGAACTTTCAAAAGCATAAGAAGAGTCTTTACATCCAAGAAGCAAGTAGCTCATCCAAAGAAAGCAATGGAAGCTTCTCCGATTGCGATAGAGAATAAATACTCTTCATGGTGATAGAAGCAAGGATGATGAAGACAAAAGAAAAGGAGATTGAAAGGAAGAACATACCAAAGATGATGAATAAGAGGATCTTGAGAAGGAACTCCATTTTGCCTACCATAAGATGTAATGTCCCCAAATTTATGGAGGAGTGATTTAATTAATTTAATTGATTATGCTGTCCAAAATTAATGATATTTGAAAAAGATGACTTAATTGATAATTAATTAAATTAAAGTGGGAATATTAAATTAATTATTATAAAGTTATCTCAATAAATTAAAATCAGAAAGGTAACTTTATTTTTAATTAATTTAATAAAAGTGACTGAAATAAAAGAATAAATTATAAAGTCACTTAAATAATATTTTAAAAGTGACTTAAGTGAAAATAAAATTATTATAAAGTCACTTTTGGAAAATATTAAAATATTTTAGAAGCTTCTTGGAGGATCTTTCTAGAAGATCAAAAAGTTCTTTATTTGGAGTTGTAAGCTAGCCTTTTGACCATGCTTGGATATGCTTGGATTTTACTTCTCATTTCAGTTTGGGAGAGCTTGAAGGATTTTCATGTTCGAAGGTTTGAAGACTCTAGGATACTAGGTTCGGTTGTGAAATATCAACCCTAGCTAGAGATTGTGGAGGAATCCATTCAGGGTTTCTACAAAGAGCTTCATTGCAAGAGTCTGAATTAGTGCAATAGCTGATGTATTGTCGCACTTCTAAATAAGGAGTTTAATTTAATGCAATAGCTGGTTTATTATTGCATTCAATTGAGGGTTTGCAAAACTGCACAGCTGACTTATTGTTGCAATTATTATTCCACTTGAAGAAGAAGTTTGTGGGTTTTTTTTACTAAACCCTAGATGCCATTTTGCTGGTTGGATTAAGGGTTTCATACAGATTATATTGGTATTCCTTTGCATCAGATTTGTGGCAATGTTTCATTGGCGTTTTGTTGAAGGATTTGATTTTACTTGAAGAAGGCATTGAGGATATTGGAAGACTACTTTCAGCTACAGCGATTTCTTTGGCAGCCAACTATACTTGTGAAAGTTGTGGTTTTTGGCTAATCTCCCAGGCGCACCATCTCTTTACAATTATCAGCCACAGCAGTTCGATGTGGGATGATTTCATTTGGTTTGAGGTTCTTGTATGAAGACGTCATCATGCCTGGAAGAAATGACATCACAGCAATCAGCTAAGGTGTGGTTTTGACTGCTGGGAGGTGATTGAAAGGAGCTCACAGTCACTGCAATTGTCTTGTCTGGGCATCATCAGGTTTGATCGATTTATCATACTGTTGCATTGTATGGTCTTGCATTTAGCATTTCAGGTCTGCATTTACAAAATAATAGTAACGCTGTCATTACAACTGAATCTTGCTTGGTCATTGCTATTCATTGTAATCTTTCCGTGATGTTATTGAAGGCAGTCAGCAATTGAGTGTCAATTGCAAAAGGAATATTGTAAGAGTTCTGAGTTTCAAAGTTGCCATTCAATATATTATGGAGATTGGAGTTGGTATGTCAAATGTTTGTAGAAATGTCTATTTGCTGTATTGAGTAAAGTTATAGCTGCAACTTTTTTACAGTCATTTAAGAGTCTTGAAAAATAAAAAATAAGCTTTGCATTTCATTGGAGAGTTTAGGGAATCAGAACTGAAGTATAGAAGCTTTGCAATTCATATCTAGTTGAGCATTAGAATAGTAGTTTCTTGCTGCAAGTCTTGTAGAGACTATTACCTATTGTATTTTCAGTCAATTGCATCTGTAGGAGCTGGTTACAGTTTATTCATGCATACTTTGACATCACATAAGAAAGAAATATCATCTACATGCTGGAAGAAGATTACAAGACAAGTGTTTGACGAAATGCCAAAGCAATATAGTTGAGATTTTCTGTAACAGCCCGACCCTTCGGTAAAATAAAAAAAATTTCATAATACATATCGTGGAGCTAGTATGTAAACGTGTTAATCATGTCATTGCAATAGAATTTTTCTTTTTCTTTATTGACAAAACATGAACAAATTGCCATATTAATATACAACAAAGATTCCATTTCAATATAATAACTCCACAAGTACATGAAACAAGAATACGTACCTTAACTAACATAGCTCCAATGAGCTTTAGAACAAATAGTAGTAAGAAGGTCTAGGAATCCGTCCTTTCAAATCTTGGTACATCGGCCGCTTGCTGAGGAGGAGAAACATCACTCGAGCGCTTTTCCGCCAACTACGGACTTATAATGTGGTCCCCCACATAATCATTTTACAATGAACGGCCCTCCCTTCGAAGAAGAGATTGGTTGGGTAACCTTTAACGACTACCAACTGGACATAGTGCTGTGATCCTACAAAACTAGCTTTCGTGCAATCGGCAATACTCAAACTAGGATGTAATTCGGGATCACGGTGAACTGACAGTGTAGTACAACAACTAAATGGTTCCTTACACTACTTTGGCCAAAGTGTTTACGTTCAATGAAGAACATAGGTCATTTGTCACATACACTAGCCAGGTTCAACTTGACTTGAGGCTATCTTACCCTATGCGTAGGTTGGTCTATCGGGGTAGTCCGTACCCTAGACTTCCTACAACAAACTAACTACTAGAATGGAGAACAATTTAACAAGTACTCACAACTAACTCCGTTATACGGGACTTTCTCATCCTAGGAGCTTTTAATAACTTGACTAAGTTAATCTTCAACTAGTTGTGATCGGTAACTTATTAAATACCCTCATTTCATTCCCTAGCATTTAAAGAGCTATATACAAACATACACTCCTTATATGGAGTCAATACAAATATTGCAATCTACTCTTTAGTGGATCAGTACGTCCGTCTACTAATTAATATAATTTACTCTTCAATGGAACAATATATTCGTTTACTAATTAATGCAAGAGTTAATAGTATAGAACATGCATTAGCCTTTCTTTTAAGTAATTTACTTACATGATACAACATAGAATCATTTCTTTGTTTATCTTAACTGAAGTATTGAACTCAATGCAATTCCCTAATGTGTACATTCAGCATTTTATTCTTTTAATTATTTAACAAGAAAATATGCTCAACATCATGAAGAATGAAACATGCCTGGTATTTGCCTTTTCCTTTAAGGGATGACCTTGAATGGGTTTACAGCTCCTCAAATCTTTGAACAAAAGACTTTCAGCACTCTCAGACCATTCTCAAATTCTTCCTCAGAAATTAATCACTTTCAATAGCTGAAAGTAATCTCAACTTCTTACTGTGAACTTACAAGTGATGAAGAAAATAACAGGGGATGTCTCTCAGCAACTGGTAATATACTGTTCTCAGAAAATGTGTAAGGTTTCTCTCAGCATTAATAAAGTTTACTCACAGCTCAAACAGAGATAGATTATGGAAGCTAAATAAAAAGATAAAGGGAATCAGATATAAACTAAAATAATGCTTGAATCTTCTTCAATCATAAATGAAAAGTGATTACGACTCACTAACCCGGCAAATGTAGAAAAAATTCCAACTCTGGCCAACGCCACCCTACAGGTGTCGTATTCCATCAAAACAAAATGATGTTAGTTTAATGAGAGACTAATTCCTAGGCCGGATGGCGTCCACACACCATTTTTAACGAATTTATCTCAGCCATTTTTGGTTGCTGTGGCCCTAGTCGCGCGATTTCTTCCTGCGTGGATTTCTTTTTCTTTTTCATTCGCCATTTTTACGGCTGAGTTCCTTATTTCGAATTTTGCTCAATAATGTTTTAATAAAGTTTAATACAATTGTGACGCATTTGCTCATGGCTCAGAATTGAAGTTTAATAATTCAACGCAATGAAGTATTCTTAGAGAAAATCGCGATTCTATTCTTTTCTATGATTTAGCCTTTCTTCTTAAAAATAAAATGTTTAATTTACATTTCACTTGACTTGTATATCTTTTGTTTAAATATATTTTATATATTCTATTAAAATATTTATATAATATAGTTTTTGTATAATTATTTAAATTATTAATTTTAATAATATCGTATACATTTTTAAACTATATTATATTGATATTTTAATATAATATTAAATATATAAAAATACTTATCTTTATACCTATACATATATATACATTTACATTATACGTTTATATACTTGTGCACCAGTCAATATTATATGTAAACCTGTATATGTATATATATGTATATGTATAAATTCAGAGGCAAAATATCGTTAACATATATAATTCCTTCATCATGTTAGCTGTGGGTACGTATACTTGTATATATATTTATATATATACTATACGTATAAGTATCCATAAATACATTTATATCGACGCACACGTATGGCATATCCATCTGCTTAATACGTTTGTATCGTCATGAATGTACTTATGGGTACTTGTACATATCGTATTCGTATGTATATATGTACAAATACACATATCCACCTCTAACCAGAACTATTACTTATAAGGTTATACTGGCAAGCATCACTTATTTACACATTCAGAAGAAGACACGACTCCTAATGATACTAGACAAGCCTACGGATGACTTACCTTTAACCAGAACAATGACTTAGCTTACACAGTTCTAAGGTTTGTGTATGTATGTCCAGTTGGTATCCATTACTGTTTACCCGACCAAGTTCTTCCCCGAGTGATATCTCTCCTCTGCCTGGAGGTACGAACTTGCTTCCTGCACACCATGTCACGACAACGGGAATCATATGCTCAAAACAAAGCAGAATACATGAAACATTTCA
>VDFB02321796.1:16655-51549 GCA_007258455.2 Sequoia sempervirens
TGACTTATTACTCTTGATCGAAATAGATCTTTTCCTTGTTTCTTCTTTCCTAACCTCTTTGGATAGTAGATTTACTGTGCAAAGGGCACGTGAACGATCTCAAATTGGATTCCCTCAAGGTGTCCCACCTGTCTTAGGACCATCCATCAATGGATCGATTTACTAGCCTTTCCCTCCACAAACTCCCTATCCTTATTGAGTGCTAGCGAAAGGGAATTTTGGCTCGAAGTCTATTCTCATAGTAAAATTCATAATAGCTTATGATATACAATAATTGTTGCAAGCATCATTATTGGACTCTTGTAAATAATATCCCTTTATTTCTATCCAGGGTGTTTGTCAATCAATTATGCTGTATAGATGAACTCTGAAATATATTGACATATAAATGTTCATTTAATCTCTATGCATTCACCTATTACATTTAATCAAATTCAGAATTCATCACATATTAGAGTGTTATAAACATTCATTGATACTGAATTTTATAAGACATGGGGTTAGTCATTATATTGTAACCCACTGTCCGTAATAATTTGAATTCAATTATATAACCCTCAATGCTAACCAGTCGGTTGAGAATACTTACCTTTGCACGATGCACTATATTGGGCTTTCTCAAGACGTGATTCTCTGTAACCCGATCTATCTCCTTTCTTCCACATGATTATTTTAATACAAAAATTACTTCTCTTTATTTTGGTTCAATTTGCTAAAGCCTTTTTAATTCTTGCAGCCACGATGATTTAGTACATGCAGTATATGTATATATTCTATATAAATATGTGTATACCCTCATCTCTAATTGACTTCAATTTATATCACTATTTCTAATAAATATTTATATCCCAATATGTATATATTCTATATAAAGATCTATATGTATATTATTATTCTTTCTTGATTTACAATAATTCTATTGCATGAATATATGTATATATAATTGTAGATCATAGTGATAATAAAGCCTACCACAAAAGTAATAATTATAAGTAACAAAATATAATATATAATAACTATGATGGAATAATATTCACCAATAGCTAAAATATAGAATTACCTTCGATCACTATAATAGAGCATACCACAATCTATATAAATTTGAATATGCCTCCTATTACTAATCCGGTATTTCCTTTTGTTTAGAATATATTATTATATTCTTTCTTTAATTTCCCTCATCCGTCCATGCTTTCCTCTTCTCATATATTCTCTCTTTATATCTCCCTCACCTTGGAGAAGAGACTCGATGGAGGGTTGTGTGTTTTGGAAGGTTGTGACTCTCTTTATTGAAACCATTCCATGATGATCACTGCCTTTGGTAATTTAATTAACAATAATTTGGAAGATTTATGTATCTTATTTAATTGTTGGTCTAACACAACATAATTATCATTGTCCATATCTTAGGAAATCTTATCTTTATGTTTGGTAGTTGTTGCCTTCGTGAGAATTATCAATGACTTGTCTTTATTGTTGTTGTGTATATTTTATACTAATATTTTATATTATATGTTTCTTATTAAAATATATTTCTTATTATTATTATTCCTATATACATTTTAATATTTATAATATTATATTATGATGATTATTGTTATAATAATATTTAAATTGCAATTTACACACACACCCACATACATATATATAATCTGATTATTGATCCTTTATATTTCAATAATTCATATTTTAATCATTGAGGTATATAAATATATATTGTTATTCTATTTCAATGTGCTACAATCTTTTATTATGTTATGTATTTCATGTTAATATAATGTAATGATTTTAATATTTTAATATTTATAATTATAATATTATCTTTGATAATTAATGCTTTAATATGTATTTTGTTTAGCTTCTTTCTGATGTTTTATATCCCAATGCTACAATTTCGGGGGACATGACAGCAAAATGTGGTGACATTCAGAAGAACAAGTGTTTGACAAAATGCCAAACTCAATATAGTTGATATTTTCAAAGCAAAATTATCGTGGGTCATTACATAAGATCAAGAAGGTCAAGAAAAGAAATTTGAGGCTAAAGTCACTACTTTGAGAGGATAGTGAAAATAAAATGAAATCATCTCAAAGTTTTGAAGAATCAGAAAAGATGATCATGGATCTGAAGATTCAAATTGAGGAAGCAAAATGAATTGAAGATGTCATGTCCCTTAAAAATATTTACCCCAAATGTATCAAATTACAAACAATAATTGAAATCCCAATATGGGAAATTGATATTTAAATATAATTCAAAATACTATTGTATTTGTTCTCTTAAAAAGCAATAACTTATAAGATAAATTAATATAATATCATACAACACACAAATGAAATAAAATAAAATAGATAAAATAAAATATAAAATACAATAACTTATATAATAAACTTATATGGTTTCACACAATACACAAAATAAAATAAATAAAAGAAATAAAATAAAATATAACACTAAATATAATACCTAACTAAAAGCCACAATGGAGTCAAATAATGAATCGACTTCAAAGCGCATGCAACGGTTGTACCAAAAGGCACATCCAAGAGACTCATCAAAGATTATAAAGGAGGGACAAGGGAAGGAGTGAAGGCATCGAATGGTAGAAAGAGAATATACCGAGCAGCAGCAAAGGGAATCTCCAGAAGCAGCCAAGGTAAGTCTGATCACCATTTTAAATGTATATATTTCCAGTCTGCAATAAACAGATTATATGTTTGAACATACTGCATACAGACAGCTGCAAGAAACTTGTATAGATTGATTAGAATAATAGGCTGCACACTTGCATAATCATTTATTGTGAAAACAAATAATAGGTCTGTGCATTATCATTTTATTTGCAGAAGATAAACAATATAGATATGTGCATTATCATTTTATTTGCAGAAGATAAACAACATAGATCTGTGCATTATCATTTATTTGCAGAAGATAAATAATATATGTTTGTGCATCATCATTTACTGCAGAAGATAAAGAATAGATAAAATAGCATTATAATAATGCTGGACTCTATATGGCATATATCTGCATCTAAGGAATCAGTATTTTGACTTAATGTAAATAGGATATGTATATTGTTAATTGAATAATTATGATCAGAATCTATGCATTTATATGGTGGAATAATGTTCATTAATTAGAGATTGATATTCATATTATCTGGTTGTAAACATAATAGAGGAGTTGAGGGCCTATAGGGAGGGGAAACGACGTGTGGGTCACCCTCTAAGTACCCCACCCATCTGGATGGCAAGAGCCACATGGGCCAAGGGGGGTGTACTACCCTTGGGCTTAGAGGAAATGACTGCCTAGGACACCCTACTGTAGATGCACCCTTAAGCCCCTTCATAATTAAGTCATAATGGTTCTAATCAGGGGAATGGTGATAGGATGCCTCACTAGGTACCCCACCCATATGGATGGCAAGGGCCACATGGGCCAAGGGGGGTGTACTGCCCTTGGGCCTAGGATAGAGGGTTTCTATCAGGCCATTATGACCAAGGAAGAATGAACTAGAGCATCTAAGGAATTCAATGTATTTTATTATGATATTATCTCTATTCATAAATGACTTCTAACATATTTGCAGGTCTAAACAGGTAGTTGTATCTCTAACCATGCTCTCTTGATTTTCTTATATATGAATCCTAATTAATATTATCTTGTAAATATTCTCTAACTTTGTTTTGCAAGGGTCTACTCACACTACAAACATTCCCAAACTCCAAGGTAATCACTTGAAATCAATAGATTAGGGCAGATTTAGGGTTATCCTAAAAAGGGGACATTACAAAAGAAGTTGTAAGAGATTAGCTAAAGACAAAAGAATTGAAGTGTGAGAGATTGGAGCTTGGAATTGTTTCCTTGAGGAAGGAGTTGGAGAAATCAAATGATCAATTAAATCACAAAATGAAATTTGTAAAGAGCACTAGAATTTTGGAGGACATTATCAACTCTCAAAGGTCACCTTTCATCAAGACTAGTCTTGGCTTTGGAGAAAATCAGAAAACTACCAAAGAAGGCTCAAGTTCTAAGGCTACAGAGTTACCAAAGAAAAAAAATAAGGAGAAGCTCGAAGGATATGAAAATGTTCTTAAGAGCTCCATCAATGGTGATAGTTCCAAAAAGAGAGAAAGTGATATCCCTCAGAAAATCAGTATACCTCACAAAGGTGACAATGAAAATTTCAGAAAACCGTATCCTCAAAGGAAAACACAAATGAATAGGTTTCAACATTCCTTTTATGGTTATTGTTTCTTTTGCAATAAGTTTGGTCATAAGGCCATGGGTTGTAGAGTTCGTGCAAGGAAGCACTTCAGTTTCTTAAAGAGGAACTATAATCCATTTGGTCCTCTAATAAACTACAACATTATGTGCTACAAGTGCAATAACTTTGGTCATATAATTCATTCTTGCAGAAGGAATTTTGTGGAACCTCCAAAACAAAACAAGAAGGAAGATGTTCATGACAGGCTAAAGGAGGAATCTACAAAACTTGGGACAAAGAGGTAGGAGCATGAAATGATGGAGAAATCCATGCTAGTACCAGCAGCCTTTCATGTGCAAAGCGAAGGAAATTAGTGGTATATTGAAAATGGTGCTCAAGCCATGACAGGGGATAAAAGAAAATTCCTCACTTTGAAGGAAATAAATGAAGGCATTGTGAAGTTTTGAGATAATGGTAGGCAAGAATAATAGGAAAAGGTACTCTTAGTTTTGAAAAAAGAAAGACAAGGACTGAAAATGTACTGTATGTTAAAGGATTGAAGCATAATCTTCTAAGTGTGAGTGAATTGTGTAATCGAGGGCACACTCACATTTCATCCTAGTGGTTGTGAAATCAAAAAGACAAGAATATGGAATTTTTTTGCAGATGCTAGTAGAATTGCAAACAATATCTATATCCTTAGTGAAGTCAAAGGAGAAAAATGCTACATGGCACAAGAAGATGAGAGTTGGTTGTCGCACAAAAGGATGGAACATTTGAACTTTGACAACATCGTGAAGATTAGCAATAAGCAAGCCATAAGAGACATGCCAAAGATAGCAAATCCCCCTAATACTATCTACAAAAACTGCCATTTTGGAAACCAGACAAGGTCAAGTTTCAAATCAAAGGAGTAATCTACATGAAAGCCTTTGGAACTTATACATACTGATTTGTGTGGGCCGACAAGGATAAAAATCTTGCAAGGTGAGAGCTATTTCATCCTATTAATTGATGATTATTCTATGATGACTTGGATTTCCTTTCTAAAAGAAAAATTGGAAGCTCTTGAGAGGTTTAAAACATTTAAAGATTTGGTAGAGAATGAAACTAGGTTAAGAATCAAATGCCTAAGATTTGATAGAGAATTCACCTCAAATGAATTTGAAGAATTTTGTGAACATGAAATGAGAAGACAATATTCAGCCACATTAGGTCCACAACAAAATTGATTTGTTGAGAGGAAAAATAGAATAGTTCATGGAATGGCAAGAGCCATGTTAAATGAGTGTAAGCTTTCTGACACCTTCTAGAGAGAAGTCATCCATACAACATTCTACATTTTGAACTGAGCACAAATCAGGGTGAACCATAGTAAAATTCCATATGAACCTTAGAAGGGAAGGACTACATCAGCGAAGCACTTCAAAGTGTTCAAAAGCAAATGTTATATTAGGTGAGTTGATGAAGACTTGGGAAATTTTAATTCCAGGTGTGATGAGGGTATCTTCCTTGGATATTCTACGAGAAGCAAGGCCTATAGATGCTATAACAAAAGATTTCCCAAAATTGTTGAAAGTGCAACGTGAGAGTTGATGAAGAAAGGAATCATAAGGAAATAGCACAAGAAGTTGATTACAAAATAAAGATAGTGTCAAAGAAGAAGAAGTAGAGGAAGAAGTTGAGAATGGATAAGTTGAACAAAGAAACCTGAAGATGCCATCAAGAGCATCACCCAAGACACCATCTAGATTTGTTCAAAAGAATCATTGAAAAAAATCTTATCATTGTTTATAGAAATACAATATTCAAATGAGGAGAGTAGCCAGTACATCTAAACATACGAAATTGTCATTGCTCTCCAAAGTGGAACACAGGATTTTTGAAGAAGGCCGATAAGACAAGTATTGGGTGAAAGCCATGGAAGAAGAGTTGCATCAAATAGAGAACAATGAAACTTGGGTACTTGTCCCAAGACCTAAGGACAAGAATGTTATTGGTACTAAACGGGTTTTCAAGAATAAGTTGAATGAGGATGGCCAAGTTGTTAGTGACAAAGCATTACTTGTATGTAAGGGATCGTTCAAGTTGAGGGGATTGATTTCGAAGAGACATTTGCCCCTGTTGCTCGTCTTGAGGCTACAAGGATGTTTTTAGCCCTTGCCAATTTCAAGAACATCAAATTCTACTAGATGGATGTAAAGTCAACTTTTCTAAATAGGAACTTGGAGAAAGAGGTGTATATTGAGCAGCCCGATGGGTTCATTCTATCATAAAATCAAGACTGTTTGTAAGCTAAAAAGGCATTTTATGGGCTGAAACAAGTCCCTAGGGCTTGGTACTCAAGACTAGACAAGTATCTACAACAAGGTTTTAAAAGAGGTATTGCGAATAACAATCTGTATATCAAGGATGAAGGAGATGATCCATTGATTGTTGTGGTCTATGTGGATGATATCATTTTAGGAAGTAGTAGTGACAGGATGTGCCAAGATTTTTCCATGAACATGCAGAAGGTTCGAGATGTCAATGCTTCGTGAATTGACTTTCTTGCTTGGGTCACAAATTTCACAAACAAGTAAAGGGATATTCATTTCACAAACCAAGTATATTAAGAAAATGTTGAAGAAATTTAGGATGGAGGACTACAATCCAGTGAGAACTCCAATGGTTAGAAGATGCAAATTGGGTAAGGATGATGAATCTCCTGGTGCTAATCAAACTCTATAAAGGTCCATGATTGGAAGTTTATTGTATGTGACAACTACAAGACCTAATATTATGCAAGTAGTTGGTTTGGTGGCATGGTTTTAGGCAGCGCCAAAGGAAACTCATGTGTAAGTGGTAAAGAGAATATTCAAATATTTTAAGGGCATTGTGGATTTTGGATTGTGGTATCCAAGAAGTGAATATTTCACTCTCACAACATACACGGATGTGGATTGGGATGGTAGTATTGATGATAGAAAAAGCACAAGTGGAGGTGCATTCTTTCTTGGCAATAGTCTTGTATCATGGCTAAGCAAGAAACAAGCGCCACTTTCATTGTCCACAATAGAAGAGAAGTATATTGCAGCATCATCTTGTTGCACTCAAGTCTTTTGGATGAAGCAAACCTTGAAGGACATTACGGTTGAATATGAGCATCCCATTTCCATATTTTGTGATAGCACAAGTGCAATTGAAATCTCAAAGAATTGGTTATGCACTCTAGGACAAAGCATATTCCATCAAATATCATTTCTTAAGAGAGAAAGTGGTTGATCAACAGGTAAGTTGGAGTATGTTCCTACAAAAGAATAGATCGCAGACATTTTGACAAAGCCACTTCCAAAAGAGACTTTTGAGTACCCAAGGGAGAAATTGGGAGTGATATCACTCTCATCCAATCACTAAATGATTCCAAAGAAGCATGTCTTATCTTTCAGCCCCAAAAGCATTTTCCATTGATGTCAAAGGGGAGAAGTAGAGTAAAGGGGAGCATTTCAATCAAGGGGAGAAGTATGGTCCAATTGCATTTCAAGATTATTTCTTTGCAGGGTTGCCTTCAATGACAAAGGGGGATATTGTCGGAAAAATATTGTCATTGATGTCAAAGGTTTTGGTGGTGTCAGTGGCCCCAAATAAAATTCACTCACTCATGTCGATTGCCCCCTTGGAGTTTGGAAGATACATAAATGAATAATTTTTTTCATGGGAGCAACCCCTCCCATGCTACCAACCCATGTTGAGGAATTTTGTAATTAAAAATAAATTAATTTTATTTTTGTGGGACAATCCCCCTAGAGAGGTGTGCCCAACCTTGGGTAGTAAAATTAAAATAAATAAAAATTATTCTTGCTAGTGGGCCGACACCTTGGAGGAGTCGCCTCCCTTGGGTGAAGAGGCGTGTGTGGACAAGTATAAGTGAAGGTTTGAGAGAGGGGGAAAGGAATCAATGTCAAGGATTATTTATTCATGTGAAGAGAAAAAATAAAAATATATTTTAGTAGATTTACAAGAGGATTTTAGCATCAATTTTGTGAGAAGAAAAGAGAAATAAAAGTAAGATCATGGCGTTTCTATGAGCAGAAATATTGAATATTATATTGCAGATTTATGAGTGAGTGTATTGCAGATTTGTGAGCAGTTGTCAAGGGCAGATCAAAGAGGAAGTTTCAAAGAAATTATCATATTATTCATTCGGAGGTTGGAGCCTCTTAATTGAGGAGATTGAGAGGGTGGTGCCTCTTATTAGAAAAAAATGGAATCTATTGTTGGTTTGGTGCTCAATGGTGGAGATTGGAGTCTCCAGTGGATTGGTGCCTACAAAATTTGTAAGAAGATTTATACAAGCAATATTTTCCGTGGTTTTCCCCTGTAAGGGTTTCCACGTAAAATTGGGTTCTTCTTGTGTTCTTAATTGCTAGATTTTGCATGTATGCTATTGCTATGGATAATTAAGTTTTGAGGTAATACTGTTGTGCTTGATTAAGTTGAGAAAAGAAAAAGTTTGACTCTATAATGTTTCATCAAACAAATGCATGAAGAAAGGAAAGAAAACTAATAAATATTTTGGAAGCCTACCAAGTTTTTTTTTAAATCTCAAGTCTTGGTTGTATTTGGATCTGCTTGGTAAGCCTTTACAGGTTAGTTTAATGCAATCTTGGTTTTGTGCTTTGAGTGGGTTTGGATATGATGTTAAGCATGCTCATTTTCTTTTGGTTCAAGGGATTTGGGCCCCCTTTTGGCCTAGACAATTTTAACACAAAATACAAGATCACATTTCTTGCTCAAATTTTATTTTAGTTTCTTTTCTTCTCTGCATAAAAGTTCAAGAATTATAACTGACCCAAGGCAGAAAAATGACAAAGGAAGCTACTATAGTAATTGAATAAATGTTGAAGATCACTGGAAGGAATTCCTATACCATTGAGCCACGTTAGACAAGCAAGCACGCACTCTACCTACGAGATTAATGAAAAACACACAATATGCAAAGAAATAGCTGAATGGAATGATGAATTAACTCACAATATATGGATTACATATAGAGTAATAGCTATCTATAATAGTGGATCCTATAAATAGGCATGGAACCACTTAATTTTAAACTAATTTAAAAAGCAAGCGGCTGGCTAAAAATAGCACATGGCTACGAATAAACATGTAAGTCCTTAGTACTCCTAAGGAAGTTTAATTCTACACTAACAGCCCCTCTTAAGCACAACATGGGTGGGTAAAATGAAGTTGTGTCCCAAAATATAGGCCTAATGAGGCACCCAAATACAATGCAATCTCTTATAAACTGGAGAAAGGGAGAAACCACATGAGAATAAATCACCCCCCCTCCCCCCAAAACAAAAAAAATACAAAAAAGGCTCTCAAAGAAATAATGAGAAAAACCGAACCCCATGTGAGAAAAAATTCCCCTCCATCAGAGAGAAGAGAGGCTATGCAACACCTCCTCCAAGTAGAGTCTCCTACAAGGATGATAGATTCCTGACACTAAATGTTGAGGATGATCTAATTAGATTGAACAACATTCCTCCCCTTAGGAAGAAACAAAACCAAGAATGTATCTTGATTTCTTCCCATTCCTAAAAGGAAGATGAGGAAAGAAACATGAAGATGTGTAATGTCTTTGAATTTTTCTCAAGTGTCCCCATGTCAATGTTGAAAGCTTCCAATATCAAATCAGGTGTTCCAAGCCACACCAATGACAATCTATGATCTCGTGGAAACTGATCTAGAATATAATCGATAGATAATGATGATCCCTCCAAATGCTACTAAAAGTTCTCCACACTAATTCCAAACTATGACAAATGATGATGTAGAGAAGGAGCAAGAGGGTCCAAAGATGCCCTGACAACATCTAAAGAAGATGATGCAACTCCATGAAAGAGAATATGAATATCCTCAATAGTGTCCTCCAAGGACCTACAAGATAGGACTCACAAAACAAACCGGCAATGTCTGTCAAGCACTCATTGAAAATAGTATCTAGAAGATGATGAATAGCTTGTTGCACTGAATCATTGGTAGCTATTGAAGAAGTGACACTAAACTTTGTAGATGCAATAGTAGACGGGGAAGATGGAATGCAAGAATCAAGAACTAGATTACATGTGAGAATACCTAGATTCAAGTAACCAAGATTTTCTTCATAATCATAGTCCACACTAGAAATGTGAACAATAGCCAAAAGATCAAAGTCATCATCAAGAGAAAAATATGAAAAGGTGCATAGCCGAGATGTATGATCAACCATCTGAGTAGCAATAATATCTTTGCTTTGTAAATCTCTAATGACAATTGAATCAGGTGTAAATTCCATAGTCTTCCCTACTCCACCATGAGTAATCTGATAGATGGAAAGAAGATTATTGGACAAATAAGGTACACACAATATATCATTGAAAGTGCCATCCTTCTCTTTTCAGGAAATAACCTTCAACCTTTGCACACACAACAAACACAAAGAAATAGATATATAACAATCAGTTTCAAAATTGAAAGATGAAGAAGGTTTCATGCCTGATTATGAGCTTTCTCTCCAATAACGCAGTTCCAGTCCTTCTCTTAACTAAAACCCTCAATGTTGAATGAATTCTAACTCAGAAATAGACTCTCAAATGGTGAATACTCAGCTATATTGGAAATATACTCAGACTATGATGATAATATGCTAGTATTTCCTCTATTTTTATCCCTCAGGAATGTATATGATTTCAGAATAAAGAAACTGTGGAGCAAACTCATAATAAGATAGTAATTTGGATTATGCAAGAGTAGAATGGAGAATGTACTGGTGGCTATTTATAGAGCTAGAAATCCATCGATTTCCACTTCTCCAGGCATGTAAATGATAAGTAGCCGGTGAAGCGCACTTCACAGGCGTGTGTTCTTCCAGCGCCAATTAATTTCACGCAAAAAGCTCTTTCAATAGTTTGAAAGCAAATATTTTGGTTTTCAAAAGTTTAAACATTATCATTTCAAATGTTTAAGGAAATATTTTGATTTCCCTTTGTGTTAATCATTTAAATTTATCCAAATGAGAATAGCCTGATTCACAAATATTTGGCTGAAAGATATTCATTGATTTTCCATAGTTTAACTTTAATATTTACTCCAAGTGAAATATAATCTTTTATCCATTTAAGAGATTTAAAATATTATTAAACTATATATATTTATATATTTATATTATAGTTTTATTTACTTTACCATATATTTAAATATTATAATTTAAATATATTTACATATATATACATATATTTTGGTAAGACTATAATATATATATATTTATATAATATTAAATATATATATATTTACATATATAAATATATATACATATACATATTTATTCATTGAATGCATATATTGCGAGCCACTCAGCATACTTTCAATATATATATCTATGTATATGTAAATTCCAAGGCAAATATTATAATAATATTATTTATCCACAGATAATAGGTAGTGTGTATATATATATATAGGTATATACTTGTATATATCTCAATGTACAGGTATGTTTATGTATACCATATCGACACATTCGTATGAGCATATCCATCTGCTGATCATACATCTGTATCGATATGTTTATATATATGGATACGTGTATATACTATATACATGTGTATACATACCCAATCAACCTATTCACTTATATCCACTCACGTTTTCCACACAATGACCATAGTACAGTAAGTCAGATAAACATATAAACATCACTCACAAAGCACAAAGAACTAAACAAGACTCCTAAAGCCTATGGATGACTTATCAAGACCAACTTAACTGACTTGGTTCCTCCAAACCTATAATGGCGTGTGTGTATATGCTCAAATGGTTCTCGTTACTGTTTACTCGACCAAGCTCCTCTTCTGAGTGATATTTCTCCTCTGCTTGGAGGAATGGTTCGCACACCTACATTCAATGACATGCTAACGGAAGTCATATGTTCACAACAAAACAGTATACATGAAACATCTCAAAAGTTAGAATAAACATCATTCAACAATTTGTATGTAACATTCATCTAGGATTACATCAATAGAAGTAACAATCAAATGAGACAATGATTAAATGGAACACACTCATATTGATAACAAGAACAACATGTTTTATTCATCACATTGATTCAGTCATTACAATCAATCACCCTATGCAATAGCTATACAATTAGGGTGTAACATACTCCCCTCCTTATGATTCATCATCCCCGATGAACTAAGGTATTATTCAAAACAAAAAGAAAACTTAACACTACATTTTATTTATCATTCTCTAAAGCTTCAAGAATGTCTGGCCGGTGTAATTTGGACATCAACTTGTCTATCATCCATGACAGCGTGTTTCCTTTGTTGAAACATGACCTTTTGAGTAGGCAGTGAGTTGCCATGTTTTTGGGTACCAAAAGTTTTGTTAGGGCATTCATTCGCATAATGATTAGCTTTACATATAAAGCATCCTGCTCTTGGCCCTCTTTTCTCCATTGTTTCCCTAGTCTTATTAACACCTTTAGTAGCTCTGCTAGTGTCATCATACCTTGAGTTGTCTCTTTTCCAATCTCTTGAATTCCTTTTCATTGAAGAGATCTTTTCCCCTTTTTCTTTGCTGCATCTTGTGCAAATTCTTCCTTTTTGGGGGCAATCTTGTTGGGAACTTTTGTATTCTTCTTTTGTTCTTCTCCTTCACACTGGTTGGAGTCTACCTTAAGCTTTTGTTCCTGCTTAATGGCTTTTTCATACACAAGGTCTATTGTGGTCGGACCATGCATATCAACTTCACCTCCAATATTTTTGTTGAGTCCTAGTATGAACTTCCTAATTCAGAATCGCTCATCTTTGTGGTAGATAGGAACATATCGAAGAAATAATTTTGCCTTGGGATTTGGAAATAAGCGCTGGAGAAAACGTTATTAAAAAAATATTTTCCAAGGTTGAAAAATTAAATGTTCCCCCTCATGAAGACACATGAATTAATCAAGTTGAGAAATATTTTTCTAAGGGGAGATGTTTTGAAGGGAAAATAATTTCTCCTTGTGATTTTAAAATGCTAGAGATTGCAACTGATAAAATTTACTAGAGGTATAAATTTTTCTAAGGCACTGGAAAGTAAAATGAATGAAATTTCTTAGATGCAATAAAGTTTTTCTAAGGTGTTGAGATTAAATTTCAATGAGAAGTACGCCCTTGTTCAAAGATGAAATTTTTTAAAATGCTGGAGTTATTTTAATAAATTTCCCATCAACGTTGGAGTCAACTGAAAGTTATATGTAGTCAAATGGGAAATTTTGAATTTTTCAACGAGGAAGGAATATCCAGCAATAGTAAAATCCTATGACGACTGTGCATAATCTTTGTGACAACTCGCCAGTCATCCCTCCGGAATTGGAAAATTACTAAGTAGTGGAGAAGTGGATTAAATGCAATTGCTAAGCTGGTCACCATCTCTCAATTATATAAACGTTGAAGTTATTCATTCTTCCTCACCGTTTGCTGAAGTGAAATTGTGAGAGTGCTGAAGTTGAAGTAAGTGCTGGAGAAATTCTGAAGTGAGTGAATTGAGTGAGATTTTTCTAAGTGCTGGAGTAATATTGTTGAAGGTTCTAAACGTTGGAGTTTGAAGTTTGAATTTCGAAGTCAGAATCCTCAAGGTTTGGAGTTAGAGGTTTAGTGCTAAAGACTTGTATTTTTTGAAGCTAACTCCATATTTCTAGCCATCTCGTGGTAATTTTATTTTTAAATATGAATTGTAATATTCATATTTTATTTTTGCAAATGGCTAAAGTGCGAAGGGGAGACGCTACTGGAACGAGCAAAGCTGCTTGTAGAGCTGGAAATACGGATGCAAACAAGGAAAATGCCTCCAGGCAGGCAATCATCAAGCAGCTGAAGAAATCTTTTCTTCCCAAGTCAAAGTTTGTCTCGAAGTTGGTAGGGTTGACTAACACCAACTTTGGTTCATTCAACATCAAAGCACTCAAGAGGAGAATATACGAGCAGGGTGGCCATCATCCGTTAGTGACATCGCACAATATCGTGAAGAGTGGACTCTATGCAACTGTTGGTTTCCCACCAGCAGTCCGATGTCCTGAGCTGATTATGGAGTGCGCTAATTATTATAAGCCTGACCATAGAACAATTGTCTCCTCGGACGGCCAGTTGTTTGCCAACTTCACGCCCAGTGCTATTGGAGAGGCGTTTGGGATTCCAGTCTTTGAGAAGATGTTGTATAAGACAAAGGAAAGAGTTGAAAAAATGTACGTCTCGTCTTTTGAAAGGTGTGCAAAGAGGATTAATACATCATGGATGACGAAGCCAAAACCTCCTGGCGCCAAGTTGCCTAAGCAAATTATCTTGGAGGAACTGAAGCAGGAGTACTGTGATTTAATCATGATGCTTAACCGGGTGAATGGCAGCCCACAAGTATATGCATTTGAACCTTGGATGTTCTTCTATATTGGCGTAGTGTTGGAGGGCAAGGAGCATGTCGACTGGGCAAGAATGATCAGTGACAATATAGATGAGCAGTTCAGAAATTTGAGGAGAACAAGGACATTTTATATGAGTTCGTATGTCATCTATATGCTGGTTTGGATGACAAAATATAGAGGATTGACATACCAAGAGCCAATCGGATGCAGTCCTGATCAATTTAAAATCCATGAAGCTTGCAAGAAGCTGCATTTGACAAATACCTCTAGTTTCAAGAGAGTGAATGACGCTTTTACTATGCACATCACAAGGACTCTTCAATGGAGAATACAACAAAGGATATCCAAAGATGCCCAAAAGTTGATTGAGGAGTATGGGTATTGGTTTATCCATTTCCCAAAGTTCACTTACATTAGTCTGCAGGGGTTTACTTCTTATGCTTATAGATTGCCAAGGTACCCCACGGACAGAATGGTGATGCTAGAAGTGTCTAGGCAACTCATTGCCTATGACAAAATCATAAAGAAAAGGAAGAAAGGAGCGCTGAATTTCCCTATTGTTATGTGGAATTCAATTGAAGAGTACATCTTTCTAGGCAGCTAAAAAAGCAGAGGATGAACTACAATTCTTTCGCCTCACTCTCCACATCAATAGACAAGACTTTGATCCTCACAGAAAGATCGGAGTAGTACAAGGTGAAGAATATCGACACAAGGCTCATGTTGAAGATTTTTGGGCAAATGTAGAAGGCGAAGCTGAAATCAGAAGGAGGATGTTCTCTAGGCTACCCCTAAAATTGATTAGAGAATGTGAAGTTATTCAAGTTCCGGACCAGGTGGATGAGGATACCAGCATTATTCACCTAGATTATGAGTCAGTAAAGGACACGCCGATCCCACCTCCTGATTGGGCAGAACCAGAGATCACAGACTTGGACACATTGTCTATGCCAGTCTTAACATTCACAAGAAGTTGGGTTGAAAGACATGTTCACAGGCTCATGAGAAAATCAATCCCTCTCACATACAACTCATGGGAGATCAGAGGCCGCCTACATCAAGGAAGAGAAAACAGAACGTGCAAACTATAGAGCCATGGAAGAAGACCCCAATTCAGCTAGAGCCTCAGAGAACAGAAGAAGCATCACCTACATAGCTGTTGACTCACTCTTCAAGTGTCCAAGAAGTTTCATTTTTTGCGAATCAAAGGCAAGAGATGGAGGAGGTCACTCAACCATTGCCTGGGGGGCCGAATAGTCAGAGTGCTAATGCTCCCAGGAGTGAGGGCCAGCCAAAGGATGAGGAAGAAGAAATAGAAACTAACACTCAATTGGAGCATGTGATCGAGGCAGCCTTTGAAGATGAGAATTCTACGGAGCTTGGAGCCCAAGGTTTGGAGGAGGATGTATTACAGTTGGAGGAAGATATACAACACATGGAGATGGAAGAGCCCCGACAAAATGTTGTTATTAGAGAAGAAGTTCATGAAGTAGAAGCAACGGAGGAGCAGCCACTTGTTGTCTGCAACACTTAGCGGGCTGTTCCAAATTGGCTCACGAATGTGATAAAAAAAGATCAAGAGGATGACATCGACCCAGCAATAGAGATGGAGGAGCTCCTTAACAGAATAAGTGGATCACCGAAGAAGAAAAGAGCCAAAAAATACTCCAGGATTGAAAAAAATGAGTCCGGTTCACGCACTCTTCATGTTGCAGTTCTCAGGGAAGAATGTGATCAAGATGAAGCAATGCTTGAGAATTACATGATCACTACAGTTGAACTGGGACATCCTACAGGAGCATAGGTGATTGAGGAAGCTGAAAACTCCTTCCAGGCGTTGAAGGATAGACTGCTTCGAAAAGGAGAAAAATATAAGAAGCTGAAGAAGGAGCATAAGGCGTTAATTGGCTATGTACAACATCTTGCATGTCCATGTGTCCAGGAGATTCCAACAGTAGATCTTCCAACCGAGTTTCCGTAGGAGTCAGTTAGCGGGATCGAAGAAATGAAGAGGGCAATTCAGGAGGGCATGCTGAAAGGAAGAGACAAGGTCCTCTCGTATGGAAAACATTGACATGGCAAGGGCTGAGTCAGTCAAGGTCGGGAAGGCCATGGGGAACATTCGAGAAGGTATCTTCAACATGCTCGAGGCATTGTTCACAAAATGGTTGGCTCTTGAGGAGGTGACGGTGGATGGCTTGAAGGGCAGGCTGCACCCATTCTTCCTCGAAGTAAGAACATTTGCTCAAGATGACTTTGAGAATGTGTCCACTTTCTCCACCATTATTCAGAGTACTTAGGAATCCATCGAGGCCTGGAGAAAATCTTGTATCCGGCAGGAGCAAACAATCACCATCCTTGAGTTTCAACTTAATCTCACTCCAGCCATTTCAAAACAGGAAGTTGATGTAGTGCTGGCCCAGTTTGTCGCTTTCTCGGCCAGAGAGAAGAAAAATGGGAACACGATCTTGGATGAGAATCTTTTGGAAGGGTAGTGGGTATTAATTTCCCATAGTGGTCAAAGGAGAAATCTGTCATTTTGTGCTCATTAATTGCACCACTCCTCCACCTTCTGGCAGTTACTAGGGCAGAATCTAGTCTAGGGCTGCTGTGGCTCAATCTGAGCCGTCCATTGTAATTCAATCTGGACTGTCCATTGAGATTGGCTAGCTATATAAGGGGCACTCCCCCTCATGTGCACATTCATTAGAGATTAGACATTAGAGATCAGAGACTATAGCAGAGAGGCTAGTTGAGATAGCTTAGCATAGTTTGTTAGCATAATTTGGAGAAGGAAAGTTTTTCGTTTGAAAACTTTGTAAGAAATTGTTCTGAACACTCTCAATAAAAAGAGTTTTCATTGATGATGAATTCTTCTTTTATTGTGAGTAGCTAGCGAGGTTTCTTCATCCTTCTACTTCAAGTAGGATTTTTAAAGTAAAGTAAATAGATTTTGTTTCATGCAAGTAGATGATAGTAATGGAATGTGGTGTTTAATCTAAGCAGCTTCGTCTAAATCCATACCACTAGCAAGCTTATTGATGATAGGTTTGCCCTATGTGGTCAACTGGAATACCTTTCAAACTTAATTTCGATTATGATTCACATGTTTGTATGCATCGTCTTGATGGTATTTGTATGTTGAGCTGTAATTTGAATACCTTTCGCTGCTCCCTTAAAGATTGCACCGACTTTGTGGAAGCTGTCCGACACGAGGCAAAGCAAAGTCCAATTGAAGTTTGTTGAAGTTGAACTCCATATCCTGCACTTAGGATAGAATTTAGACTTTCTAAGCCCTGCACTCATTTAAGTTCAGTACAATTGAGGTTAGTATTAGGAACCTTGCACGTACCTGATAAATCGTTCGAACCACGAAAATCCCTTTAATCCGTAGTTTGCTGTTGATTGTCGAACAATTGTGTAAGTCCCCTCGTGATACCAGCAAAATCACAACGAACCAACTAAGGCTATCCATTGCATAGAAGGAACCTTGGAGTCGAACACATGATCTTTCTCACAATCTTAGCATGTGGAATACTTTGATCAAGAGAGGATAAGGTAGTCGTTGGACAATTTATTTTGCTGTTTGGCGCAGTCACAAAAAACACATCAA
This sequence comes from Sequoia sempervirens, assembly GCA_007258455.2. Lineage (NCBI taxonomy): Eukaryota > Viridiplantae > Streptophyta > Pinopsida > Cupressales > Cupressaceae > Sequoia > Sequoia sempervirens. The sequence continues at coordinate 34,911 of VDFB02321796.1, forward strand.
CAAACCCCTCGAAAAATAACAACATATGACCATTAAGGTCAACACCTAGGGCAACAAGACCCTCATTCCTACCTAGGGAAGAGCCAACTAGAGAAGAAGAAGAAACCAATCCACAAATTAATGACTTTGATGAAATTGTGGCAGCCTACTCAAGGTTAGACCCTAAAATTGTGAGAGATATCCCATTTGAGACAAATTATGATACAAGATCACAAACTACATATTTAAAGAGAAACAGGAAAACAAATAAAGAATTCGTCAAAGGGTGATTAAAATGACTCTCCCCAACTTTGATGGGTCAAGGAAGGTCCTAGCACATTTATGGGTCCAAAAATTGGATGCCTACTTTTCCCTTAGTCCCACGACAGAAGAATATACTATTAAATTTTCCATTTTACATTTAGAAGGGGTTGCCCATGATTGGTGGCACCATGACATTATTACACAAGGACACCAAAATATAACATATGATGAGTTCACAAAAAAGCTCATGGACAAATTTGACCAAAAAACACCTCGAGAGGCACTTCAAGGAATTAACCCAATTACAACAAGGGTCTGTGGAGGATGTAATGTCCCCATTTTTCTAGCTTTCTCAGTATGATTTCTTAGCCTTATTCTCTGAAGGCTAAGTGGTGAAACAAGGAGAAAATTAATTAAATTAATCATTTATTAAGTCATCAAATAAATTAAAATTAAAAGGTGACTTTATAATTAATTAATTTAATTAAAGTGACTAAATAAAATATTGTTTCATAAAGTCACTAAAATAATAATATATCTTTTATCCCACATTGGCAAGGAAAGTGTTTGAGCTCTCATAAGAAAGTATAAAAGAGATATCAAGGGCTCATTTGAAATCGTCCAGATTTGAATATTGATATTTGATAATTTCAGTTGTGGAGGCAAGGGTTTCTGCAAATTTCTTCTTGATCATAGGAAACGAAAACTTCCTATTGATAGCATAATTGAGGGAGTGAAATATCTCTTGAAGGGTTACAATTTGAGGAGGTGATAACTCAGTCATCTCATTGGGACAAAATTAGTGACCGAAGGCCAATTTTGTGGAGCACGATTTGGAGATCAATTGCAGTATTGATTTATGCACTTCATTTGGTATTGGTCAGAACCCTGGTGGTTCTCGATTCAAACCCTAACTGATATTTTTGTGTTTTTGCAAGTTTTGGTTTTTTTGTATTTTTTTTGAGGTTTTCCAGACAAAATGAAATGCTGCGATTTTTGCTTTTGCTAATAAATTCATATAAATTCAAAATTGCTAATAAATTCATATAAATTCAAACGTGCATTGTAATACATAGGAAATGCTCAGAATACCAAGGCACATCACTTATTTCAATTTCCAGAGCGTTTACAAAGAGAAATAAAAATATATGAATGAGAATACAGCTTTATTATAAAAAACCTGATTTCCTTCTTGCAGGCGCCAGATACAAATGAATATGGTACGGCTGTATGGAAGATGCAATATCCAGGCTTGAAAAACAATGCTGAAGCCCCAGAGAACCTAGGCGCACAAGATCCTGAAGATATAAGCTGAAGGAGATGAAGTATTTCCCTGTGATGAAGAAGTACGGCCTTGCTGGTACAGGACTGTACGGCCTGACAGCAGCAGCATTTAATGAAGTACGACTTCTTGAAAATTGTGCCAACTCTGATGAATGATCTCAGATAAATTCGCCTCAACTGTAGATGAATATCTCTGCTAAAATCTGATGAATCTGTCAATAAATCCAACTGTAACTCCTGAATGAAGTCACCCAGATGCAAGCTTAAACTGGTATTTCACAGTCTCAGTCTGCCTAATCTCTGAAGAGTTTTCGTTCTCAGAAACGCCTCGTCTGCCAGAAACCCTAAGGTTTGCAAACTCCAATGCTCAGAGCAAAAGACAAATTAGAATAACATAATCATCATGGTTCGATTTGCCTTTGAATGAATAATATATACTCCTTGATAAAATTCAACCCAACTTCTTTTTAAAATAATCATTTAAATTAAATGATTTAATAACTTTTAAAACTTAGGAGAAATCATTAATTATTGGTCCATATTTTAATGAATATAAAATACTCATTAAGTCGTAATTTAATAATTTATTATAAAGTATATTAAATACTTTATAATTAAGCCAAATAATTAAATATTTAAATATTTCATGACTTCATTATAAAGTCAAATTATTAAATATTCTAATAATTCATTAAATTTTATTTCTCCGCCCCATCATCAAACCGGCCGAACCGGCCTATTCTCGAAATGTAGTTGAACCGTGTGCCCTCGCTCAAATAGCAGCTCCGCTGACTCTATAACTTTCTAAAATAGAAAGTTCCCCAAAAGCACTGAAATTTCCGCTGGCCCAACCTCGACACAACTCGCAAAATCAAGCTACCAAGAATCGGAAAGCAATCATTCCTCGACGCATCCTCGCGACTCTCCTCTTCGCCGTACCTCACGAGGATCGAGATAATAGGCTCACTGACAAACAAAGGTCGGGCCTAAAAAACGGGACATGACATAGGCATTATATTTCAAGTAACATTCTGGAAATAAATTACAGTCATAGCAGGGACGCCATTGGAGGCTTGATTTTACTTGTGGGAGCTCTTCCTTGCAACAATTCTTCTTCTAGTTTGGTGCACACCTCTCCTAGGGTCATGGCGATTGTGTTTGGAGCATGAGCAAGCTTGGAAATGTTGAAGATTATTTTATAATCACCTTGCTGATCAAAATAGGGGCGATTTCCATAGAAGGACGATTTGGCTTGGATATTGAGCATTGGGCATTGTGGATTGTTGCTTCATCATTTACCATCAAGGATGCCATCAAACAACCAGGTTCCACTATGAATTGTTCATCATATCTATAGTGTTCCGCCACTTTCCGATTTGTTTTCACCGAAGTTCATAGTCTGATTTTTTTTCTTTTGGTTTTGTATTCGCCTTGTGTTTGTTTGCTAATAATGCTAAATAAGTACTAAAGAGCATGTACATGAAGTAGAAACTTCTAATAAACTAATCTACTGAGATATATTGAGTTAAATGATCATTTTGGAAGCCAAATATGATTTCTTCATTACATAATAAGATGCATACAACATATAGTTTACATCAGATTTAAAGCTAAATATATCATGTACTAAACTTTAACTTACAGCCATATAACTCTGTGAATAGTAACTTGCTATAGTACCAAACCCCAATAAAATGCTCACACCAGCTAAAATACAAACTTCTCCCACCAAAAATCCAAAATGGGAAGCTTCCTATGGTTGGGGCGCCCCCTTTAGGTAAGATGGCAGCCTCTTAGAAGAGGCGTTCCTTTTACTTTTGATGAGGAAACCCTCATGAATGGGACGGCTGGCTATAGCTGCACAAATCAGTCCAAAGACTTTTCAAAATGCGAACAGATCCTGTAAAATGAAGGATGGAGTCTATGGCAGCAATCTCTACTCAGAAAATCAGCTCTTAACTTAGCCAACAACTCCTAATGTCACCAAAATCTGCATACAAATTCAGACCAGCAACCTTAAAGTGGTATTTCACACCCTCAAGCTGCTCATAAATGAAAACCAAGCCCCCTCCAGACTCACCCACTGCAAAAATTAGGAAACCCTAGTCTCCCGCTTCCCCAAACTCCCAACTCACAAGCCAAAGCAAGAAAATAACTCAATGCATGAGAGGGTCGAACTTCTCCTCTTGCTTTTTATAATTATTTATTGAAAAACACTATTCATAAAAAGTGAGCACTATTCACTTAAGTTATAACTTTTTCACTTTGTGGATGAATAGTATCTGAAAAATATAAAGTGACACCTTCATTTTAAAGACACATGGTCCCTAGGCCAAAGATGATGAAATAAAAGGTGATTATCATAAATTAAGCACAAGTATCATGCCAAACGCAACAATTCACCCTGCCACCATACTCTGGTGATCAACACTGCAAGTTAACGACCAAGTGCCCGTCCAAGTGACCCTCTATCCAAAATCATTAGCCTACTAGGATCGACATGATAGGCTAATCCCTTGATTCTCAGAAGACTAATTAGAAGGGGACATTACAATATCACTGCATATAGGATAGTTTATCTTTGAGCTGTAGGTGTGCATCTTTACCAGCATTAACATATTTTGATATCATTGTAAAAAGCCAAGAGTCTTGGCCATATTTCATGAGCATTGTATTAGACATTTCATGGCAACTATGGAGATATAATTTGCTGGTTATTTGTAGTTGTCATTGAGCAATTCTATATCTTTGTACTCAGCTTAATAGTTTGCATACCAACTGTTTGCTGAAATGTCAGTTGGCTGTAGAAGTATGTTTTTCATGTAAAACTCATGTATTTGCATCTAAAAAGCCAAAAAGAATTGCATTGTCATTTAGATCATTGTATAGCTTTGGTAGTGTTGATTTTCAAAGCATTTACATTCATTCGAAGTCATTTGAAGACAAACAAACAAACTGAAAACTCAGAACAGCAAGTTAAGAGGTTGCAAGTGAAGTGTTTGAGGAAATTCCTTGAAGCAAACTTAGACTAGTTTTGAAGGGAATTTCTCTGAAGTGGTTTAAGAAGTGTAAACATTGATATTTTGATCTATTTCCTCTCTTTTAGGTGAAAAATCCTAAAGTGTTAGAAGGTTATAGTAATCAAGATCTTGTTTGCATTTTGGTAACCCTTAAGATATTCTTTGAGAGCTAAAAACTTAGATCAAAAGTAGCAAGGGATATTATAGTGGTATCAGAGCTTTGATCCTGCCATCCTAGAGGGTTGAAGATCACATGAGAAGTCATCATAGATACTACACTCGAAGAAGACCAGAACAAGAAGAGAATTGGCAAGAAGATAACCCATTTGAGGACACACCATTAGAAGAAATGGGTGATAGGGCAGATGATGATCTAGAAAGAAATGAGAGAAATAATGAAGAGGTTCAGGATGAATCACAGAATAGGAAGGGGAAAGAATGAGCTAGAGGAGAAAGTCCTGAATCAGAATTTAGAAGAACTGATAATTTGATGGGTATGATGTCCGAACTCTTGGGGACTATGAGACAAGCCATTCCACAACAGAGGATAATTCAGATAGGGCAGACTAGTGGTACTTCAAGGATAGAGCAGCCATCAGTTCAGCAACATGTGTCATCTAGAATGTCAAAGCGTAGGCTTGGACAACCTACTTTCATTCCTAGGGAGACCCCTCCAATCTAGCAGACAGAACAACTTGAGGTTAAGGAACCTTGTGGCATGTTAGCAGCAGATGTGACCAAACATTATGCCAAATATATGACACTTGCCCCTGAGATTCGACAGGTCTTGTCTGTTCATGAGTTCTTGGATGTGAAGAAACCGAAAGGAGGAGGTAGGATTGAGCACATAACACCCTAGCAACAACCACCACAACAGAATAGGGATCTCCAACAAGTTGTAAACAAGATTACATTGCCCCATTTTGATGGCACCAATAAATGTTCAGCTAGGTCATGGGTTCAGAAGCTGGACAACTATTTATCTTTGAGGCCTATGCAGGAGGATGAGGCCATGAAATTTGCTACCTTGCATTTGGATGGTGTGGCACACGATTGGTGGTATCATGGTATGTACACCTTGCAGCATCATTTGGTTACTACCTACCAGGAGTTTACTAATAGGCTCATCGAGTGCTTTGATAAAAGGACCCTGAACTCTATTTCTGAGAGCTTGCACAGCTAAGACAAAGGGGTAGTTTGGAGACATACATAAGTGAATTCCAGAGGCTTTCCGTCATGGTGACAAGGATTTCTGAGAGGAGGCTGGTTATATTGTTCATAGAGGGATTGCATGAGCCAATGAGAGGATGGATCAAAGCTTTTGATCCCCCCACTTCACAGGAGGCTATGTGAAAGGCTCGTAGCATGGAGATAGCAGCATCTCGTAGCAAGTTCTCCTATGGTTCATCTTCTTCAAAAGATAACATAGCATTCTCTAAGAAGAAGAAGGACAAACCCAACGAAAGGGAGAAGAGTGCAGTACCTTTGGATCGAGAAACTCTTAACAATTTAAGGAAGAAGAAGCTTTGTTTCTATTGCAAGGGACCCTATGATGCAAACGATGACTGTCCCTTGAGACCTAAGGGCAAAGCTAATAGAGCAATGTGGGCATACTATGAGGATTCTAAGTCTGAGAAATCAAACCAACAATCTGATTCAGAGGATTCAGGCGCTGATCATGATGAAGAGAAGCTTGGAAGTGAGGGAGAATATGAAAGGGGAGCAAGGCGACATGATGCACACATCACCAACATCCAACAAGAAGGATTGTTTGGGATGCGTGGAGTTTTAGCTGGGCATAAAATCATCACTCTTCTTGACATTGGAGCTACACATAATTTTATTGATGCTAGATTGGTTGAGAGGCATGGGATTAGGAAAAAAGAGTTTGAGGGGATAAGAGTTAAGGTTGCAGATGGATACACCCTCAAATACGAGAGGATGATTTTAGATTTACCCATGCGTGTGAACAACTATGAATTTAAGACTGATTTCTATGTGGTGAATATGGGAGATACAAATATGGTTCTTGGCATGAGATGGTTGCATGATATCGAGAAATTCACTCTTGACCTCAAGGAGATGGAGATGACATTCCAGGTAGATGGGAAAACTCACATCCTTAAGGCAATCTGAGACTCTAGTTTCAGGATGATCTCATTCAGGAGGATGGAGAGACTCATGAGACATTATATGGTTGAGTGGGTAGCTGAATGTGTGTTGATGCCACGCAGGGAGAACAACAGAAGCCCGATTACCATCTAGACATTCAAAAGTTGAGGATTAAGCATACAAAGGTATTAAGCAACATTCCACCTGGTAGACCTCCAGACAGAGGGATTGAGCATATTATTGAGTTGGAGGAGGGCGCCAAGCTTGTGATAGTCACACCTTACAGGCATCCCAAGCAATTCAAGGATGAAATCGAGAAAACGATTAAGGAGTTGCTTGCTATGGGGCACATCAGGCCTAGTAAGTCACATTTTTCTTCATCCGTGGTTTTGGTCAAGAAGAAAGATGGTACTTTGCGGATGTGTATAGACTACAAGTTATTGAATAAGATGACTATCAAAAATAAATATCCCATACCCAAGATTGATGAGTTTTGTGCAGTTTTCGCACACATGCCCCGCTGAAATCAGGGACCCTCTTTCGCTTTGGTTTTTGGTGTCTTGGCCCTTTGATTTTGAGGATTTACCTTGCCTTGACATGTGCTTAAATGTTTATCTTGCTGGCTTAAGTGATTTCCCTAAGTTGCACATTGAAGATCTTTAGTTTTGAGCTAAATTCGGGTTTTCACCTGAGTCCGGGATTTTCCACCCCATCCGGATTTTCCTGGATCTTGCTCGGACTCCGGCTAAACACTGTGGTTCGGGAATGTTTGGTCTTCGCGGAATTCTGCGTGGGCTGGATTTTTCTGAAGTCCGTCCTGTCGTCGGGTTCCTGGGTTTTCCCCAGGATGTCTTGTCGGCGGCATTAATGTCGTTCATACTGTTGTAAGGGATGCATTTAACCAATTTTTGAGGTCTTTTGTCCCATTATGCTTTATTGTTTGTGATTGAGTGAGCTGAGGAGTGCATTCTTGGAATATTGGATTTGATTTGGAGCATTGAGTTTGCGAATTGTGGGTTTTGGTGGTGATTTCCTGTGCGTTATTGTTGCTGATCTTTGCGGTTCGCCATTAGATTCACGTTTGTTATTTCTGGGATTGATTTCGTTTCATTATGGTACGTATACGATTGCCCTGCTTTTGATTGACGAATGTTAGCATTGCTTTGGCATTTTTGGTTTGCTTGGGGTTTAAATTTCTGCATGATTTGAGCATTTTCGTGGTTAGGGTTGCATGATACTGTTTGATTCTTGGTTTCCCAAGCAAGTTTCAAGTTTACTCTTTCATTCGCATCATGAGATAACTTGCTTATGAGCCGTGAGTACCCCTAGTAAAGATTTAGCAGTTGTAATTATTGAATCTTGGGCTGGTCTGTGCGTTAGTGACGGATTTGTAGGGTTTGATATCTAGGGCATCACCATTTCACCTCATCTAGCTCTTGAATTGGCTTAGAATTCAAAGAAAATCTGTAAAAGGTCCATATCAAACTTGCCGCAAGCCTAGATCCTTGAAATTTATGATTGATACATTAATCTGGGTGAAATCGCAATTGAATGGCAAAGTTCGGGTTTTTCATCCAGTTCGGGATTTTTCGGCTCTGGCGGATTTCCCTGATTTTTCCCCGTCCTCTTCATTTTCCCAGAATTCGCTGTTTTTCGGAGATTTATCTTCTTTGAGGATTTCCGTTGCTCCGGATTTTCCCGAAATTCTTTGTTCCCTGTTTTTTCCAAATTTTTGCTGAATGTCTCCTCCTTCGCGGAAATCCGTCCCGTGCGGATTTTCCCGGAATCTTGTGGAAAATGAAAGAATATGAAATAGTAGGACTTGTTAACAAATGATGGTGTATTTTATGATTAACCTGTGCTATTTTAAGATCTCACATGTCGTTTATTGATTGATAATGATCGGATTAAGTTGCTAGTAGGTGTTTTTGTGTTCATTTCGTTGGAATCTGTCTAGTCTGGAATTCTCCAAAATTCCTCCCTGGCTTGGATTCCGCGGATGGTCCTGAAACCCGAAGTTTAATATGATCATTTCATTTGAGGTTTAATGACACCTTGCTTATATGGGATTCATTTTAATGATGATTTTGATTGATTAACATTGGTTTCCTGTGGTTTTTACTATGGTTTCTTTGTCAAGTGCAGGCTGAATCTAGCAAGGTAGTGGTTGGGAAAGGTAAGGGTGACATGGAGGGGTCTTCGGTATCTGAGGCAGAAAGGGTTAAGATGGACATCAAGAGCAAAATCCCAGAGAGCAAGGTTACCTCTATATGGTCAGAGGTGACAGACACGAACGTTGGACTATGAAATTATGAGGAGTTCAAAGGCAGAATGGCAGTGCAGGATCTTCCTTTGGTTGCCAAAAGAATGTTGGAGTCAGGATTGGCACACGTAGCTGGCTTTCCTTCTACTGTGCAATGTTATGAATTGGTTCTTGAGTGTGCCAGGAATTATAACAATGATACACAGAGAATAATCGGTCCCCAAGGGAGGATTGTGGCAAATTTAAACCCTGTCTCCATAGCCCAGACCTTTGACATGCCAGACAGATCTCATGTGGTGGCGTTCAACATGGAGGCAGCTAAAAATTTCTATGAAGAGGAGATTGTTAAATCAGAGCAGCTCATCAATTCTTGGTTAGAGAAGCCCAAGTCTCATTATTCTAAATTGCCCAAACAGCTGTTCAGAGCAAAGTTCAAGAAGGAGTATTATGATGCCATCACTCTTCTTAGCAGGGTGGTTGGATTAAAAAGTGCAGGTATGTTTGAGAATTGGATGTGCCATGTCATTGCAAGGATGGAATGGGAGAGAATTGACTATCATTGGGCAGGTGTCATAAGTAGGGTGATTCATGAGCAATTGTCCAATGTGCTACAAACCAAAACCTTCACCATGACCTCGTACTTAGTCTATGCACTTGCAAGATTTCATCCCTACAAGGGATTAAGTACAAAGGGAGTCTTTGGACAGGATGTTATTTATGAGGTTTACCCTCAATTGCACTTGGGAAGCTCAAGTTACAGGAGGGTGAATGATGCATTCACCATGCATATCACCAGATTACTTCAGGGTGTAGAACACATGAGAATTTCCAACGAGGCTAAGGAGCTCATTAAGAAATATGGTGCTTGGTTCATTCAGTTCCCAACTTTCTCATACATTTGGATTGATGGCTGTCAAAGGGCTCCATACAGGCTTCCAAGGTATCCCACTGATCATATTTTACTTTTGAAAGTTACTAGGCAGATATGTGACTTTGATGCTATTGTCAAAAGAGACAACCATAAGACTGGTTTTGGTGGAGACTTCCCTTTGAGGATAGGCATTGGAGAGGCGTGCCCTTCCATTAGTTCAGCTCAGGCTTCAGAAGAAGAGATGAGTACTCTTGGTTTATCTTTCCATTCCAAGAGGTCTAGATTTGACATAACAGGTGAAGCCCAAAAGAAGGCCAGTAGAGAATATAGCCATAAGGTTGATCTGGAAGATTACTGGGCCAATTGTATTGATGAATATGAGATTGAAAGAAGTTTTCTCGGCTTCCAATTGAATCAGTCCGATTATATAATGTGAAGGCAGTTCCTGGTCAACTCGAAGATGATGGGGACCTAATTCAAGGCCATGCTTATGAGGCAGTTAAGGACAGGCCAATTGGTGATGTGGATTGGCTAGAAGAAGAAAAGACAGAGTTAGGACAGATAATGGATCCGGTCACCAAGTATACCAAGATGTGGCTAAAGCATAAAATGTGGGAGTTGGAAAATGAAGGTGTACAGTGCATCTATGATCTGATGGGAGATTTGGACCCTCACTCCACTTCCGAGGAATCAACTGAGCAAGATCCTAAAGGTAAAGGCCAGGGGGTTCTCCTTTTAAAATCAAGATTAAGCGTGTCCAAGTGGAGGATGCCCAAGAAACAGGAAAACAGAGAAGGCCTATTGCCAAGAAAAGGGGGCATACTTCAAGGACTAAGAGGCCTGAGAAGGAGGAAACTAAAAAGCAGAGTCCTGAGGTTGGTGCTTCTGTACCTAAAAGAAGAAGAATTGTAAGATTGTCGCAAAAGGCAAGCTCCAAGGTAGGGGAGGAAGCAGATCCACCTGTGGTAAATGTAGAGAGTTCAGGAGAAAGGACACAGGTGTATACAAGGAAGTCAAGGACTCCTTCTCCAGAAGATAATATGCCAAAGAAAGATCCTCCTCCGGCTACTTCTCATGAAAAGCAGCATGATGATGTCTCTGAAGCCCAAAACGAAGAACTAGGTGAATCTGAGAAGGCTGAGGATCATCAGGACCCAGAGGGAGAAGAATTTCATGAGGGTGAGCTTTATAATACTGAGGCTGAAGTTGAGAAAGTAATGCAGTCTCCCTTGGTCGCATATGAGGATTCACCAGTTAGAACTGAAGGAGTTAAATCTCCTCAAAGGGAGGAAGTTTCAGAAAAGGTTCTGTCACCTAAGCACAGGGAGGAACATACTGAAGAAGAGGAACATAAGGCCGAAGAAGTTCCTGAGAAGCAGGATTTGAATAAAGATACGCCTAAGAATCAGCATGAGGAAGTAGGACAAAGCGAAGTACAATTGGAGTCTATTGTTCCAGATTGGTTGGATAAAGAAATAAGGAGAAAGCAGGTTGTTGTGGAAGATACTCCACCCAATTGGGATGAGTTGCTGGCCAAGATTGGAAAGGATAAAGGGAACAAAAAGGCCAGGGTCATTTCAAGGATTGAAAGGGATGAAGCGAGTAATAGAGTGGTCCACATTGCAACTCCTGCTCCGGATAAGAATTGGGACGATGTAACTGCAAAAGATTACAACCTGCAGACTATCAATTTAGGGCCCACTTCCATGGAACAAGACATTGAAGATTATGAAGTTTCTAGCACAGTCATCTTGGGTAGATTAAGAAAGAAAGTCCAAACTAAGCAGGAGCTAAAGAAAGAGAATGAAAAACTCAGGAAATGTTTGGAGGATCTGATGAAACCCTTGCAATCCATTAGTTCTTCGTCCTCTGTTGCAAATCTCCTACCCCGAGAAACTATCTTTGAGCTGGAAAGAATGAAGGATTCCACTCTTGCTACTGCAAATTGGCTACAGAGGGTGCAATCTAAAGGAAATGATGCTATCAGGGACATTCTCTCAACAGGAAAGGATGCTATGAGGGAAATTGATTGGTTGAAGGAGGTATTAGATCAAGATAAAGAAGATATAGATCTCTTGTTACAGAAAACCAAAACCATCATGGAGTATACCAAGGATAAGATTATAAGTGATGGAATTCTCCCTTCCTCCAGAGCTGCCGAGCCCTGGGAGTGGTTTGAAGCTTTACAAATTAGGCAGAAGGTTCTAAAGAAGATCTATAAGCAGAGGAGGCAAATTGAAGATAACCTAACTGGGGTTTACAATGGATGCATTGTTTTCTTTGAGATAATGACAGGGAGAAGGAAGATTGCACCTAAGCACTTGAGCTTGGAACAGTTAAGGAAATGTTGGCAAGATGTTTATGCTCCAGCTGGTGACGATCCTGTTACTAAACACCACTTAGATGATGCGGCCACTTATATTGCTATCATTGATAAATATCTAACATATAAGATTGAGTGGGATAAATCGGTGAAACAATCAAGGGAAGATATTGCATCAATTGAGAGCCGACTTAAGGTTTTACCTTTACCTCCTGTGGTCGATTTGGATAAGGTGCTTTTGAAGGTGCATGAAATGCTGGATCAAAATAAAGACGAAGGGGAAGATAGTTAATGCTGGGCTACATCGAGATTTGTGCTTCCCTATTATTTTGCATTCATTGGTCCAAGCTGCATTGGAGATCCCAGGCCGACCTGGATGAAGTTCATGCATTTAATGCATATTTTATCTGATTTTGAATTTCTCTTGGCCGCCTTGTTGTGGCTAATTATTATTGTAAAACCCAAACTAGGCCGACATCTCTTGGGGGGTCTCTATAAATATGGCATTTTGCCTCATTTTGTAAGGGCTAGATATAGACATAGACGAATAGAGAGATAGTTGTTATCAAAGCAAATTAAGTAGAGCAAGAGTTAGCAGGTAGTTGTTCTCAAGCAAATATTGTAACAAAAAGTTGGAATTGTTGCTACAGTGGATAATTTGATGCAAGTAATGACATTGTGATTTGGTGCCATACTTGTGTTCTTATCTTGCATGGTTCTTGTTATTCTATCTTTAAAATTGTTGTGAGGAAGATTGATATTTGGATATTTAAGATTAAATTCGATTTAGTGATGTTTATGATTTAATATTTGAAGTGTTGCAGCAATCCCTAGTCCATACTTTTCGCAACCAACTGATTGTTAGTTGCTTTACAAATTTAGCTTGGACTTTTATATTCATTGTGCTTAGTTCAATTGTGAGGGTTTATCCATTTCAATTGCTTTAGGGTTGTTTTGGGTGAATGTTCATAATTTGAAAATCTTTAAACACCTTAGAAGATTGCACTGTTCTTGTGAAATTGCAGATTCATCTGGGTTAAGCAAGGATTAGTTTATGAGGGATTGGTCCATTTCAAGTATTCCATCGTTCGCACTGTTAATCTTAGGAATAGTGTTAGTCTTAGTAATCTCTTGAAAACCCTAATCTTTTGTTATTTCTTTCATTATTTGAGTTAGATTTAGGATCGAAGTATCATCATATTGCTAGATCTGATAAATCAAAGATTCAGTCTTTGTTTGTAGTAAGGTCCTGTTGTGATTACCAGCATTTTCACATTTATCACTTAGTTGTTTATGCATTGTCAAGACCTGACATTAGAGACCTTGGGGTTATCTCTTGAGGCTTGCTGATAGAGGTTTACCTTTCAAGAGAGATAGGATATTATATTCTGTCTGAGTTGTTGCTGTGCAGAAAACATCATCAACAATGAGCTAATAGATGAACTACATGGTGCCCGGTATTTTTCAAAGATAGACTTAAGATCAGGGTATCATCAGATTCGGATCAAGGAGCAGCACATTGAGAAGAAAACTTTCAAGTGTCATTGTGGGCATTTTGAGTTTGTGGTTATGCCATTTGGGCTAACCAATGCACCTACGACATTTCAGTCCACAATGAATAGAGTCTTCCATTCATAGCTGAGGCGGTTTGTGCTAGTACTCTTCGATGATATCTTGGTGTACAACAAAATATGGGAGGATCACATTGCTCATCTTGACATAGTTTTGGAAATTCTTGGTGAGAAGTCCTTGTTGTACGCCAAGGAATCCAAGTGTGATTTGGGTATGATAGAATTATTGTATCTTGGCCACATCATCAGTGTAGAGGGAGTATGCATGGATCCTGAGAAGATCAGGGCTATCATTGAGTGGCCTACACCAGGGAATCTCACTCAACTTAGAGGGTTTTGGGGGCTATGTGGCTTCTATTGCAGATTTGTTAATGGGTATTCACGGCATGCGGCACCTCCTACAAACTTGACAAAGAAAGGAGCGTTCGTTTGGACTCCCAAGGCACAAGATTGCTTTGAAATGTTCAAGATAATCATGATTTCTTGCCCAGTGCTTGCATTGCCAGATTTTTCTAAACCCTTGAGCTATAGTGTGATGCTTCAAGAGAGGGGATAGGAGCAGTCCTCATGCAGGACAAACATCTGATTTCTTTTGAGAGCTGAAAGCTCCGAGGTCCAAAGAGGGGTTACAACATATATGATAAGAAGATGTTGGCCATTATGCATGCATTGGCCAAGTTCAGGCAGTATTTGGTGGGCAGTAAGTTTGTAGTGAAGATAGACCATAATAGCTTGAGACACTTCCTTGGGCAGCGGGACCTTAATGATCATCAATAGAAGTGGGTGAGCAAGTTGCAATCATATGACTTTGACATTTCCTTTGTCAAAGGGACACAAAATGTAGTTGTTGATGCTTTATCTCGCCGCCCACATTTGAGCTCAATGGCTGGGATTGCGAAGGATTGGAGGCATCTGATTGTGGCAAAGTATGCCAAGGACAGTTGGGCTTCAAGAATTGTTGAGGGGTCAGTGCAGGATGACATGTACATGATTATAATTTACAAGGGGAGAATCTATTTGACCCCAAGATCGAAGATGAAGAACACAATATTGAGGACCTTTCATGATACTCCCATGGCAGGACATCCTGAATATTTCAAGACCTACAAATAGATATAGGAGAGATTCTCCTGGAAGTGCCTTAAATCTAATGTTCTTCGATATGTCAGAGAGTGTCATGTTTGTTAGCAAGATAAACAGGAGCACACGTACCCTGCAAGCTTACTATAGCTGCATTCGATTCCTGAGAGGAAGTGGGAGAGTTTGTCGATGGATTTCATTATTGGTTTGCCGAGAGCCTAGGGTCGGGATTGTATCTATGTGGTTTTCGATCGTTTGGCCAACTATGTTTACTTCTTTTCGATCACAACTACATATTCAGCTACACAGGTAGCAAAGTTGTTTTTCCATGAGGTAGTCAGGTTGCATGGGTTGCCTCGAAACATCGTCAGTGATAGGGATTCAACCAAATAGGTAGCAAAGTTGTTTTTCCATGAGGTATTCAAGTTGCATGGGTTGCCTCGGAACATCGTCAGTAACATGTAGCAAAGTTGTTTTTCTATGAGTCATTTTTCGTAGGAGCTATTCAAGCTATGTGGGACCGAACTCATTCCGAGTACTAGTTACCACCCGCAGAAAGATGGTCAAATGGAGATAGTCAACAAATGGGTGGAGGGATACCTCAGAAATTACATAGCAAGGCAGCAAAAGGGTTGGGTTAAGTGGTTATATCTTTGTGAGTATTGCTACAATACTACTTACCATCTCTCAATTTAGATGACACCATTCATGGATTTGTATGGGTATTGATGTGCCGAGTTTGCTGGATTTATTGTTGGGTAATAGCAGAGTGCCTAGTGCTAGAGATTTATTGTAGGAAAACCAGGACATCATGAGAGCTCTACGGGAGAATATACAGAAGGCATAGAACCAACAGAAACAATATGCGGATCAGAAGAGGGTTGAGCGGTCCTTTGAGGTTGGAGATATGATGTACTTGATGTTGCAGCCTTACAAACAATCCTCTCTTAAGAGGAGTGGTGCAAAGAAACTTAAGCCACACTACTATGGACCATTCAGGATCATCAGGCGTGTAGGTGAGACGGCTTATGAGCTTGAGTTGTCGGTGCATTGCAAAGTGCATAATGTTTTCCATGTGTCACGCCTCAAGAAGGCATTAGGATATCTTGTGGTTCCTTCCACAACATTACCACCCCTAGATGATGAGGGGAAATTGATTTTGGTGCCAGAGGCTATTTTGGATGTCAGGGAAAGGAATTTGAGGAGGCGGGTTATCAAAGAATATTTGATCAAATGGAAGGACTTGCCAGTTGAAGATGCTACATGGGAGAATGAGATCTTACAGCATCCTAAGTTGAGATTTCTTGGGGACAAGCAATTTCGAGGGGCAGACTGTAATGTCCCCATTTTCGTAGCTTTCTCAGTATAATTTCTTAGTCTTATTCTCCGAAGGCTAAGTGGTGAAATAGGAGAAAATTAATTATTTATTAAGTCATCAAATAAATTAAAATTAAAAGGTGACTTTATAATTAATTAATTTAATTAAACTGACTAGATAAAATATTATTTCATAAAGTCACTAAAATAATAATATATCTTTTATCCCACATTGGCAAGGAAAGTGTTTGAGCTCTCATAAGAAAGTATAAAAGAGATATCAAGGGCTCATTTGAAATCATCTAGATTTGAATATTGATATTTGATAATTTCAGTTGTGGAGCCAAGGGTTTCTGTAGATTTCTTCTTGATCATAGGAAACAAAAACTTCTTATTGATAGCATAACTGAGGGAGTGAAATATCTCTTGAAGGGTTGCAATTTGAGGAGGTGATAACTCAATCATCTCATTGGGACAAAATTAGTGGCCAAAGGCCAATTTTGTGGAGCACATTTGGAGATCAATTGCAGTATTGATTTATGCATTTCATTTGGT